>PITA01002871.1:0-150741 GCA_004023965.1 Spilogale gracilis
TCTCCGCCCGGGGCCCCAGCACAGGCGCAGCCACTCTCGGCCCAGCGGCACCAGCTTTATTTGCGCGAGCGCGGGCGGGGTGCGGGCCGACCCGGGGTCGGGGCTGTGCGCGCCCCCCGCCTCCTCCCCGCCGGCCGGGCGGCTACACGATGGCGAACTGGCAGATGTAGGGCAGCTTGTCGCGGCAGCGCTTGTCGAACCATTTGCCGTTGGCCGCGCCGGCCAGGGCGGCGCAGTTCTCGGCCTTGCCGCCGTCAGGCTGCGCGGTGATCTCCGTCTCCCAGTTCTTGTAGGCAATGTGGCTGCCGGTCATGTCCACCCAGGCGCCCTCGGTGGCCATGTCGTTGAGGCCCAGCCAGATCTCGGCCTCGGCGCCCACGCTCTGGCGCAAATACTCGTACAGGGCGTCGTTCTCTGAGCCCGTCTGCGGGGTGCCCAGCGTGCCCCCGCGCGAGATGCAGTCCTCACTCGCCTCATGGAAGGTCTTGGCCTGGGTGAAGGCTAGAAAGCATTTTCTGTGCACCTTGGTGCCCTTCAGGCATACTGTGAGGGAGGAAGAGACAGCCATCAGCCAAGGTCTCCAGGGTCCCCAGGGCGGGGCCCACCCTCGTGCAGTCCCCATTCCTCTGACCCCCTTGTCCCTGGACAGCCCACCCTCCAGGCTAGTGTTATGACAGACACTGATGCAGAGCCCAGATCCCTATGGCAGAGGTCCCGAGGCTAGCCCCTCAGCTGCAGACAGCCCCGAACTCAAGGTCACTACCCTTCCATGGGCTGCAAGTGCAGTGCCTGCCCAGATCCCTATGGCAGAGGTCCCGAGGCTAGCCCCTCAGCTGCAGACAGCCCCGAACTCAAGGTCACTACCCTTCCATGGGCTGCAAGTGCAGTGCCTGGGGGATGCCCACGTGTAGAGATAAGGTCAGCTCTGTCCAAGGCGGGGGCTTCTGAGGAGCCCTGTCAGTGTGGGAGGCTGTGAACCTCCAGGGAATCAGCAGACATGGTTGGGGGGGGCTGCCATTCACCATGAGCTTTGTGCCAGGAAGTCCCCACCTCATCACCTCACCTCTGGGGGGCTAGTGCCATCCGGGTTATATGGACTTTGGCCAAGCAGAGACCCTAAGAGCTCGTCTCCTCCTCCCCCTTCCAGTCTACAGGTGAGGAGACTGTCGCTCTGAATGGCACTGTGCTTCTACACTTTCCCTCTGAGGCAGATACTATTGGTCAACCCAGCCAACATCCTTTCTCAGCCCCCTTCTCCCTTGTCTGCCTCCACTACAGGAAACACTTCATTCTTGCATCAAAGCTACAGGTGGTCATATGATAGAGCTCTGATCAATAAGGTAGGAACGGAAGACCTTCACTCTACTGAGAAATGGCTGGACCACCTTTTCTCCTACATCTTGCCTTGAATGCCGTCAGGATGCCTAGAGCTGAGGCAGCCATCTTGGCACTGTGAGGTAAAGCTTCCAAACAAAAACTTACAGCTACCCACTCTCAGACTCACTTTTTGTTTAAGCTACTGTTAGGTGTTCCATTTACTTGAAGCCAAAACATGGTAGACTCTTCCTTTCTAGAGCCCCACCACCCTACTGCTATGTTAAGCAGGTTGTACAAAATCACGTGTTTGTCCATCCTTCAACAAAATGTCCTGAGTGTTGATAATGTGGCAGGCGCTACGGTGGGCAAAGTGGTGGAAGGGACAAGGCACTCAAACATGGTCGTGGTATTCCTGGGGCTTATCATCTGGCTGGGGGGCGGGCAGATTTAAATCAACAAATGAATAGATCATTACAAACTGCAGTAAATACAATGAAGGAAGGAGCATCACTTTGTGAGAGTTATAACTGAGGAGCCTGATTGAGATGAGGGATTAGGGAGTCCTGAGACAATGATGCTAGAGGTGCATAGCAAATGGATCTTGGGGGAGCAATTCAGGTCATTGGAACAGCAGGTACAAAGGCCCTGTGGTGGGAAAGACAGAGTGTGGCACTTTAGAAGGACAGAAAGCTGTGCGTGCTGAAAGGAGAGACCTGGGTGGGAGGAAGTGGGAGCAAACTGCCCAGGAAGAAGGATCTAGAGGTCTCTGAGGAGGCATGAGGGGAGCAGAGGATCCAGGGCTCAGGACACTGGTCAGAGAAGCATCAGGTGAGAGGGTAGCTGTGAGGGCGGGGAGATTGATTGCCCAAGAGGGGGCCCTAGGGATAACTGCAGAGGCAGCACAGTAGAGAGAGGAGGAAGGCTCTGCTCCTTCCAGCTGTTGGTAAGACTCTCCGCGTCTTGGTGGGAAATGGAGGTGGGGTTATAGTAATCAGCCCCCCATGTGCATTTTCTGCGAAGGGTGAGTTACTGTATGTAGAGCCCTAAGGACAGCCAGGCCTGCAGGACACACACGTGCGAGTGTTAGCTACTTCTGTTAGTCTGTATTCTCTAGGCTCCCCGGGGCAGCCTCACAAAGGAGAAGGCGAGTCCGAAACGCTATGAAACAAACATGGTGGAGAGAGAGAGAGAGAGATATTGAGATGAGGTAGCCTGGGAGGAGACCCGACCATGCCCCAGCTCTGCAGCTGTGTGCCTGTGTCCATCCTTGCTTGTCTGACGAGTGCAGGGCCAGGAAGACCCAGCGCGCCCTGGGAAGGCTGCTCCCGTGCAGATCCTCGCCATACTAACCAGCCAGGTGAGCACGAGCAAGGAACAGGACCTCTCTGTGCCTCGGTTTCCCCTTTTAAAATAGGTAGGGCCTCGGCATAAGTAGGATGATGAAAAGTGGCAGCATGGGAAAATGTGCTGACGTGCAGGGGAGTGAGGCTAAGGTGCCCCTTAGGGCTCTGGGGGTGCTGGCTGAGTGGAGGGTCCTCTGGGAGCTCACGAGGAAAGCTGCTGCCCCTGCTTCACACAGCCCTCCTGGGGCCACGCTTCTGGTGGGCGGTAATGCATTCTTGTGGAGGAGTTTTTGTCCCTCGAGAACATTCCCATATGCACACGTGTCAGGGGATCTGCCCAAGAGGAGGAGGGCGGAGGAGGGGGCTCCCTGGACCTGGAGTGTCGGCCTCCAGGGCTGGCCTGGCAGCGGGAGCCCTAGTCCCGGCTGGACACTCCCAGGCGTGCAGGGGCTGCCCTGGCCCGAGCCACCCGCGCTCACCTGTCTGCAGCGCCTGCTGCTCCTTCAGCAGTGTCACCTCCTGGGCCAGGTTGTCTAGCTGGTTTTTGAGCTCCTCAAACATCTTTGAAGTCACAGCATCTAGGATGGAGACAATCACAAACACGTGAAGAAGGCAGGGAGGGATGGGGGCGGGGCAAGGCCGGAGTGGGAGAAGCCTTCGTTCTGCGAACCGCCAGGGGACCAAGGGAAAGGCCGTTAAACCTTGAGATCTTGCCGTACTCTCTCTCTGTCCCTGCTGATGGCAGTCTCAGTAATTGATTGTGATTCTCCGTCTGCCGGGAGACCCATCCTTCACCTGGTCTGAATCAAGTGAGACCCGTGCGTTTGTTGGGGTTGGTTGGGGTTGGGATTGGCAGGGGCCAGGGGTGTACCCCCAACCAGTCTCCCCACTCCAGAGGAGAGCACAGCGTAGGAAGCAGAGCCAGGTGCCCTTGAGACCTGCCAAGTTCACCTTCCGAGGCTAGAGCAACAAGACACAGACCCCACAGGGTATGCCCTCCAGCCCAGGGCTGAGTGTGGCGGCCCAGGGGGACACGTGCTGGGCTCTGAGGTCACGAGGATGTGAGTAACCTGGGGCAAGTTGCCCATCTGTGAAAGGGGATGATAATGGCCCCACCTTAGAGGACTCTGAAGAAGATAGAGGCTAAGAGCGAGAAAGCACGTGAACAGCGCTTGGCTCACAATGGAGAGAGATGCCTTACGTGGGTCACCTGTAGACATTCCCTACTTCTAGGTGTCACAGGTGACCCACGTAAGGCATCTCTTCTAGAGCCCAGCTTCACAAACGGGAAACCAGAGCCAGGATGAACAGCCAAGAGCGCAGAGCCAGCAGGAGGCAGGGCCATCTGAATCCGGGGGCGCATGGCTCTGGGTTTGATCCCCCAGCCTTGTGACAGCGCAGAGCAGAGCGGAGCCCTAACTGAGCCATCCTGAGCACAAAGGCTGTGGGGAGCTAGTCATACGGGAGCCAGCAAGGGAAGGTGAGAAGTGTCTCTGTGCAGGCACGTGTGTGTGTGTGTGTGTGTGTGTGTGTGTGTGTGTGTGTGTGTAGGTGAAGGGCTCTGTGGGCGGATCCCAGGCTTACTGAAATCCCCTTGGGTCATGAGTGATGAGGTCAGAGCCCTTGTCCACCCTTAAGATGCTTCTGCAGGGGAATCTCAGGAAACAAATGTGAGCAAGAAACATACTTATGTATGCAGAAATTTAGTGATGTAACTTATCAAATATGGGGAAAATAACACCCAGATGAGCAAGGCAAAAAAGAAAAGGGTGGGGAGGGTTTAGGGCTGACAAACTAGCCTGGCGTGGTGATGTGTGCCTCGTGCTGGGCCTCTGTCTCGGCAAGCATGGCAGCTCTAAACAGTCACATGATGTTCCAGCACAGAGTGCCAGGTAAGGTGGTGCAAGTTGCATACTGCACAAAGGAACTCGACTGAGGGGACTGTGGGGCTCATGTCTAGTCCCTAAGCCTTGCCCTGGCTGTGCTGGGTCAGATCAGAGAAAGGGGTGCCTTTCTACAATTTGGCAGATGAGGAGTACCTTTGTAATTTACACCAAGGTGCCCATCTGTGCACGGGGCCCTCCGGGGACTAGTCAAGGAGGAAGGCACCAACAGTGCTCCACCCGAGGAGGGTGTAGAAGTAGGGAATGTCTACAACTCTGGCAAGGAGTCAGAAGGCTCTGTGCTACCCTTCTCCGTTCCTGAGCCTCATATTCCTGATGTGTGTGATTGAAATGGACACCCTTTAGGGCCCCCAGTCCCTGTGCTGAAGGCCTGTGACATCCCCACCCCACCCCACCCCCGTGGCCATCCTGCCCACCTGAGTTTCCCTGCCAGGTGTGGCCACGTGACCACTAGAGCTCCAGACACCTGAGCCTTCCCGTCATGCCTTACCTCCAACTGACCCCTGTACCACCGGCTAGAGGGACACCTCCCACCCAGGAGCAGACGAGCCCCTGTAAGCACCCGGGGCTCTCCCCTGACCCTGGAGGCTGGGGTGGGGGGGGGGAGAGTTGACACACAGCTGTCCTCTCTTCCCTGTGCCAGCCTCCCCTGTCTGTTCACCCCACCCCCATCCCAGGCACCATTCAGCCCTTCCTCTGGACTCCCTCCCCCACTTTTGTGCACGGGGACTACAACTAGATTGTTCCTGGAATTCTCAATTCTGGTGGCAACTTGGAATAGTTGGAGATTTGTGGAAAAAGGCAGATGTTGTCCCATCCCCTGACTCCCCCGCCCCCAGATCCAGCATTTCCAGCGGTGGGGCCCAGAATCCCAGATTGTAAGATTCCCAAGATTGTGCTGGTGTCCGAGTGAGAACCACCAAGGTTCCTGGGTCGATTGGCACCTTACAAGCAAGGTGGTGATCCTTCGCTAGGGCGCTCGGCCCATATCCTGGCCTCTCCACAGAGAAACGCTCCAGAAGCATTTGCTGGGCTTGTGGCCGGAGCTGGAACACACTGAAGCGGGTTCCCGCAAGGGGCGGGGGCCGGACAGAACGCCCACCGGCGTCCTCAGCTGCCCCACAGGCCTCCGGGGGCCGGGGCCGCCTCCGTGAAGACCCCCTGAGCCCAGGGTCAAGTGTGACAGCTAGAGATGCCCAAGTTATCTGGTCTGGCCTTCTCCTTTCTCACATGATTTAATCTATGATTTGCATGATTAAAGAAATAAATACTAAATCATTGGTAGCTGAGACATTAGCAACTATTTTTCACATTTAAAAATTCTGCCTTTGGAACTATGCCTCCTTTACCAAGAACATCCATCCCTAGGTGGCAATTTTAGCTCATGCTCATGGACACAGTCGTGCGTGGTATTGACTCCATTTCATGAAAATTTTGCAGAAGGTAGTATCTGCATATACCTTTTTAGAAACCCAAGCAGTTCAGAACATTACAGTCTCCTTTCCGACTGACGTTGCCTTCAGCAACCCTGTTTTTCTTCCCAGAGGTAACCACTGCCACTAAGTCTTGTGGATCCTAGAAAAATACTACTCAGAGGAAAGGAAATGTATATTTGTATATAAACCCACATTTCAAAATAAATGTCGGCATAGTATCCATTCTGCTTTGAACTTTCTGTTCTTAACTTTTTTTTTTCTTTAAAGATTCTTTTATTTATTTACTTGACAGAGAGAAACACAGTGAGAGAGGGAACACAAGCAGGGAGAGTGGAAGAGGGTGAAGCAGGCTTCTCACCGAGCAGCGAGCCCAATGTGGCGCTCGATCCCAGGATGCCCAACCACTGAGCCACCCAGACGCCCCACTTTTCTTAACTTTATAAGCTGAAACTTGGAGCCTTTTCCAGGCTCTTGGCTCTGGCCGCCCCTTTCTCTGCCTAAATCCACATTCTCATCTCCTGGAACTCTCTCTCTCGGAGCCTCGGAGCCCCATGGGGGTGACAGCCCGGTTCATTGCCATGGTGTTTCGCTAATGTTGTCTCAACACAGCCTGGAGTGACCTCACGGCGGGCAGGCAGGCCTCCAAGGCCAGGTCCTGCCGCAGCCAATGACACCCTAAGCCCAGAGGCAAGAGGGAGCGCAAACCTGCTTCTGGTGTCCTAGTTTAGGTTCCCACATCTTTGTTTTCTCAAGGCCGCGGGATCCGCTATCGCACAGGGAATTAACTGGGTCCTTTTTCCCCTGTGCATTAAGTATCTCGTAGGTGCCCAGCACCGGGCTTCGCAGCATTAAATCCTAACCACACGCCTTTCGGCAAACGCCACCCTCCCCCGTTTGTAGTGGAGGAACCCTAGGTTTGGAGATAACAGAGCAGAGCCCGTTGGCACTGCCAAACCCCAGGTTTGATTTCTTTAACATATTTGGAGGGTGAGGATGGGGGGGTGGGTGTCGGTTTAGATGATCTGGAAGGTTCTGTCCCATTCTGAGAGTTAGGGATCCTTACAATTCTGACAAGTGCTCCGGATACTGGAGAATTTTCCCAGCCTCCAGGGGTAGTTCATGAAAGTTCCCTGAACTTATCAAGAAGGAAAATGAAGGGAAGGATCATAAGAAGCAGTGAAGGGCAGGGTGAGCAGCCCCTGGAAGACGGGGAGGAGCCCTGGCCGCCTCCTTACCTTTCTTGACATTTGCAGCCTTCTTGACTTTGGGGGTTGGCTGCTCAGCGGTGACCTGGGTCAGGAGCGAGAAAAGGCAGAGGAGCAGGTAGGCCCCCCAAAGCTCCATGCTGCTGCACCGTCTGGGGCTGCTGCTGCTTCGGCCTGGGTAGGAGAACAGTGGCGGCCGCTGCCCGGCCTGCACGTCTTAAGGCAGCGGCCACGGGGACCTCTGTCCAGGAAACCCTCCCAGACGAGACTGCGTGGCGTGCCAAAAAAAAAAAAGAAAAGAAAAGAAAAAAAGCCTGCAAAGGAGGAAGGCCTGGGAGAGCCTGGCTGCCCAGGGAACACCCACCCAGCGTACTGGCCCTGCCTCCTAAAGCAGACCCACTGTTTTCTAGAATTCTGAAATGTACATGGTAGTTGTCCAAGCGCACATCTGTTGAGCAGTTTCATCAGGCAGGTGTTCGGGTGCACCCTTCCCCAGCATTAGCCCCGGCATTAAACAGGTACACTCTGAGGCCTCGCTACAGCATGACCCGGGGCTCACTGCCTGATTGCACAGATTATTTTGTGAGTAGGTCTTTATACATTTGGGTGCATCTTTGGGTAAAAATACTAGGGAATCCTCTCCTTGCTTCACATTTCTGTCTCTCTACCAGCTTATCATGAAGCAGAGATGACCACTGTGGGAGAGGGGGAAGCCACGGGACCTCAAAGTGGAATCAAGGGACGGAAAGAGAAGATTGTCCTGGTCCAACAGGGTGGAGGGGGCATTCCGGGGGGGGAGCACAGAGGCCCTGCATGGAGCGGTGGGGTCCAAGCGAGGAGAGGAGGAAATCCTGCATGGGAGGTCAGGTAGGGGGGTGGCCAGGATAAGTTACATAGAGGCACCATCCATCAAATAAGCAAATCTGTTGCAGACTGAGGGAACCGGGTTTCTCATCATCAGAGGAGGGAGGGACCAATACAGAGAGAGAAAAAACTGGAATGAATCCCATGGTGGAGCCATCACTGTGCGATTGTGGACTTCACACAAAGATGAGCCCATGTGTTTAGATGGAAATGTGCACATTTGGTCCCTAGCTGTCACCAGGAGCACCATGGAGCAGCAGCCCCTCCAAGGCCCCCAGCACCCCTAGCCTCCAAGGACTGGCTTCTCAGCCCAGCTTCCCGCGAGAAGGAACCAGAACACCTGGGTGAGAGGCCTGATTCCAGGGCCGGGGCAGGGAAAGTCAAAAATGAACAAGTTGTTTTGCCAGAAAGCAGGCAAGTAAGTGCCCGAGGGATAATGGGGGTGTGTGGGGAGCCCTCAGAGTAGGCTTGGGGGAGCTCCTGGGGCCCGACGGTCAGCAACGTCGCGTTACCAACAATGAAGGAGGAAACCTGGAAGACACACAGATATAAGTCGACACGCTGATAATTGGATGAGGAAAGGGATATTTTCAGAAATGCAGATTACTTGTCCACAAAACACTTCTCCCTTATGAAGAGGAAAAGAGTACCCTTGCAGGGTAGAAGACCAGTAGACACTACTCATCAAGTGACCCAAGCAAGCATCCCGGCTCGCGGGGCACGTGGAAAGCCTGCAGCCCCCGAGCTCCTGATGGGAACACATCATCATGTCCATCTGTGAGATTCCTGCTAGAGGAACGTCAGAGAGATGACCGAGCCGCTGACGCCTTACTTACAAATGCTTTGGGAGGGGAGGGGGACCAACGCTCCTGACACGGGAATTGTCAATTTTCCGTGAGCACGAGATTGTTCACAAAGAAAATACGGTGCTGTAACTTGGACTTTTCTTCCAGGGAGCCCTCTGTCAAGCCTGCCGTCAGATTTAGGGAGGGATCTGTTTGTCCCTGGGCTGGGCTGACCTGGGGCACTGTGGTGGTGGAGCTGGGTCAAGAACAAACACCCCCAGCCCTTTAGTGGGGGGGGTTCCACCTTTCCCATTCTCAGAGGGTCTTACAGGGGCCATTGGGCCCCCAAGGGGACAGCTTAGGGCTGAAGTGCTTCCTGGAGCTCTGGGTAGGAAGCACACGGCAAGAAAAAAACATGCTGTTCTTTTTTTTTTTTTTTTACGAACTCCTTTGCTTTCCTGGTTTTCTCACCTTGGCTCTTGGGCGATGGGCAAATGGTTTGTTTCAACTGTGGGGCCACCAGAGGGAACACGCTCCCCGTGGGCCTGATTGCAGAGCTCCTGCTACGGGTACAGGGAGGAGGACCCAGGAAGGCTCTGCTGTGGCCTTTCGGCTCTGGGTCTCATCACGCAGGACACGCCGGACATGGCAGAGTCCACATCGGTCTCTCACTCATTGCACAGGGTGCCTGGGCCCCAGGGGGTCAACACAAGCGGCCCACTGTGCCATCGGGGCACCTAATGCAGGGGGGCAGGAAGGAAGGTGGCCCCCAACTGAGGAAGGGCCCCAGAGGGGTGGCCTCAGAGAGGAGGGGAGGAAGGCATGTGGCCAGCGCTCCTGGAGGAGGGAGCACCTCCCATTCTCCGCTCTGAACCCGAAAGAGGGTGGAGGGAGGAAAGACAGAAAGCTGGAGAGGTAGACAGGGCAGATGGCAGAGGGCTGCTTGAGCCACCTTGAAACACTCTGGACACAGACCAGAGGGAATGGAGGCCAGAACAGAACCAAGCAGGGAGGGCTATAGTCAGAACCCTTTGTGGAGAGAGTGCTTTAACAGCTGAGTGGGGCTGGACTGGGAGGCCGGGAGGTACTGGGGCCACGTGAAGCATCGGTCCTTCATGAGCCCCCAAGCAAGGCGGGATCACACCTCGACCGGGGGAGTGTGACTCTTTCCTGCTTAACCTGGCAAGTGACCTCTCTCTCCTCCAGGAAGGAGGCTTTCATAGAGAGCTTTCTAGAAAGTAGGGTGCAGTGTCTGGTTTTCTCACCCTGCAGCTTTCCCCCAGTGTGTGTAGGTGTGTGTCTGTGTATGTGTGTGTTTGTGCGTGTGCATATGTGCACGCACCACACAGAGCTCCTCTGTAAGCGACTGGGACTCACCTGTGCTGTAGAAATGACTGGCACAGGGGCGCCCGGGGGGCTCAGCGGGCTAAACATCCGCCTTCAGCTCAGGTCCTGATCCCAGGGTCCTGGGATTGAGTCCTGCATTGGGCTCCCTGCTCAGCGGGGAGCCTGTTTCTCCCTCTCCCTCTGCCTGCCACTCCCCCTGCTTGTGTGCGCTCTCTGTCAAATAAAGAAATAAAAGTTAAAAAAAAAATGACTTAGGTAAAATCACGGTGGGGGTTGTCTTTTGGCTCAGGGCCTCCTTGGGTTTAAGCTTGGTATGTCTCCCAAAGAGGGTCTACACACCCATCGGAGATACACTGACAGCCCCGAGAGGAGACAAGCTCATCACACGCTTTAAACTTGAACCCATCACCGGCACCCTCAGGATGACGTTTTAAAAGGGAGTCCGCTCTTGTGTATAGCATTGCTCTTTGGGTGTCCGGCTCTTGGTTTGGGCTCAGGTTATGATCTTAGGGTCGAGATTCTCTCTCTCTCCCCCCCTGTCCCCCTGCCCCCTTCCCTGCACATGTTCTCCCCATCTCTCTCTCTTCCTCTCTAAAATAAATAAATAAATAAATAAATAAATAAATAAATAAATAAATCTTTAAGTCTCTAAAATATATCACTATTGGGGCACCTGGGTAGCTCAGTCATTGAGCATCTGCCTTCGGCTCAGGTCATGATCTCGGAGTCCCGGGATCGAGCCCCGCATCGGGCTCCCTGCTCGGCAGGAAGCCTGCTTTTCCCTCTCTCACTCCCCCTGCTTGTGTTCCCTCTCTAGCTGTATTTCTCTCTGTCAAATAAATAAATAAAATTTTTTAAAAAATAAAATATATCACTATTTTTGTGACCCTATTTTGGCATCTCCTCATTTTTTAGTGGCATTGGTAGACCTCAAAGAATGCATGTGGCCCCCTATCTCTCGGCCTCTGAGTTTTATAAAAAGCAGGTTGGAAGCTGCAGGTGGGTAGAACACCCCCCTCAGCGTGGGATGCTCCTTTCCATTGACCCTCTCCACTTAAACTCCTCCTGAGACGAGCGGCTCATCACTCTGCAAAGCAGCCTGGCTGCATAGTTAGGCTCTCAGCCTGTTGCCAAGCTCCCCAGCAGGGAGGCAGGGGAGCAATGCAGGAAGAGACCGGAAGACATCTGAAATTGGCCACTGTGCCCCCCGCTCTGTGTTCCTTTCTCCTTTTTCCCCGCATTCCTCTCCAATATGGTTCTGGGACCGTTTTTAGCTCTCTGGAAAGTCACCTTTAGCCCGAAGTCTGCTTGTGATGGTTCTCATGGTGGTATGGCTCCCAGAACGAAACATGTTCTTGAGGGGCCTGCCCGTGGTCAGGTGCTCACCATTCAAAAAGACGGAGATTCCTGGGCTCTTCGTAGCCACCATGCCAATGCTGAGCTCCCCACCATTAAACATCCAGCTCCCCTTTCTCCGCTGCCCACTGTCCTGGCCAGACTGCGACAGCCACTGGGGACCGACCACCTGCAAAGCACTGCCTCACAGCCCTGGTAGCGTCCACAGATTTCCTCCTCCTGTAATGAAAGCTCCCCTCTGCTGGCCCTGTCTGGGAGAGCAGCAGGTCAGGGGTGGTTTCAGCCAGGAGTGGGGTGCTAATATTCACTAGTGACCCCTCCCCCACCCCAGACATGTCCATGCACGAACTCATCGCCCTCAGGGGCCAGTATTTTTTAATGAACATATAATGTATTATTTGTTTCAGTGTACAGGTCTGTGATTCATCAGTCTTACACAATTCACAGCACTCATCATAGCACATACCCTCTGCAATGCCCATCCCCCAGCCACTCCATCCCTTCCACCCCCCTCCCCTCCAGCAACCCTCAGTTTGTTTCCTGAGATGAAGAGTCTCTTATGGTTTGTCTCCCTCTCTGGTTTCATCTTGTTTCATTTTTCCCTTCCTTCCCCTATGATCCTGTGTCTTGTTTCTCAAATTCCTCATATCAGTGAGATCAGATGACGTCTTTCTCTGATTGACTTATTTCACTTAGCGTAATAGCCTCTAGTTCCATCCACGTCGTTGCAAATGGCAAGATTTCATTTTTGATGGCTATATAATATTCCTGTGTGTGTGTGTGTGTGTGTGTGTGTGTGTGTGTGTGTGTGTCATATCTTCTTTATCCATTCATCTGTCAAAGTACATCTGGGCTCTTCCCACAGTTTGGCTGTTGTGGACATTGCTGCTATGAACATTGGGATGCACGTGCCCCTTCAGGTCACTGCCTCTGTATCTTTGGGGTAAATACCCAGTAGTGCAATTGCTGGGTCATAGAATTTTCAACTTTTGAAAACTTTTTGAGGAAGTTTTCAACTTTTTGAGGAACCTCCATGCTGTCTTCCTGAGTGACTACACCAGCTTGCATTCCCACCAAGAGTACAGGAGGGTTCCAGGGGCCAGTCTTTCTGTGCCGATTTCCCTGCACAGAGAATGATCTTGATAACAGAGCCTAAAGGCAGAAAAATCAGAAGAGAGCTCTAACGGGCACATTTCAGTTTCTAAGCCCGTTTTGGTTTTTTCTCTCTCCAAAGCTGTTGGAAGTCCGAATCATATAAAACAAACTCTCGTGTCAGCCCAAATGACATGCAAACTTCTGGCCCAACATGGAGCCATGCCCCACCCCGTCCCCTCGCCCTGCACAGCTGTTTCCTTTTAGTCCTGTTAGCGCAGTGTCAACAGGAATGTGACCCGCCTATGCAGGCAGAGAACTTTCCACACTCTCCTCAAGGGTAAGAATGTCCAGGGTGCACATTCTCCAAAAAATACAGCAAAGGCAGTCTCAGCCCTTAGTCAAAACCAAGGCCAAATGGCCCACAACCTTAGCCTCAACGATCTTCACTGGGAAAGTCCTTTGTTCCTTTGCAAAGCTTGTTGGCCTGAGGCTGTCATTCATTCAACAGTATTGCTCCTGCCCCGCATGCCAGGCCCTGGGGCACGCGGTGCTGAGAGAGTCAGGATACCACAGAGCTGGGGCGTCTGGGTGGCTCAGTTGGTTAAGCGACTGCCTTCAGCTCGGGTCATGATCCCCAAGATGCGGGATCGAGTCCCACATCGGGCTCCCTGCTCGGCAGGAAGCCTGCTTCTCCCTCTCTCACTCCCCCTGCTTGTGTTCCCTCTCTCGCTGTGTTTCTCACTGTCAAATAAATAAAATCTTTAAAAAAAAAAAAAAAGAAAGAAATGAACAAGCAAAAACAAAAAAAAGAGAGATAAAGCAAGAAAGAGACTCTTAACTAGAGAACAAAGTGATGGTTACCAGAGGGGAGGCGGTGGGGGGGATGAGTAAAATAGGTGATGGGAATTAAAGAGTACACTCGTGATGAGCGCTGAGTCATGTACAGAACTGCTGAATCACTATATTGTACACCTGAAACTAATGTAACACTGAATGTTAACAATACTGGAATTATAAATAAAAAGAAACAAGTGAAAATTATGTAAGCTTTCTGCTCTCGTTCTTGTTATTTCTCTTCTGCTGCTTATTTGGGGTTTAATTTATTTTTCTTTTTCTAGTTTCCTAAGGTGGAAGCTTCACAGACTGATTTTAGATCTTTCTTCTTTTCTAATATACGCATTCCATTGCTGTAACTTTCCCTCTAGGCACTGCATTAGCTGTGTCCCACAAATTTTGATCAGTTGTGTTTTCTTCTTCATTTAATTCAAAATATTTTCTAATTTCACTTGAGTCATCTGCTTTGGCCCAGGTGTTACTTAGAAGTGTGTTGTTTAGGACAGGAAACAAGTGTTGTAGAGGCTCTGGAGAAAGAGGAACCCTCTTACACTGTTGGTGGGAATGCAAGTTGGTGCAGTCACTATGAAAAACAGTGTGGAGATTCCTTTAAAAATTAAAAATAGAGCTATCAGGGCACCTGGGTGGCTCAGTTGGTTAAGCGACTGCCTTCCGCTCAGGTCATGATCCTGGCTACCCGAGATCAAGCCCCGCATCGGGCGCCCTCCTTGGCGGGAGGTCTGTTTCTCCCTTTCTCACTCCCCCTGCTTGTGTTCCCTCTCTCACTGTGTCTCTCTGTCAAATAAATAAAATCTTTAAAAAAAAAAAAAAAAGAATCTTAATATTTGAAAAAAAAAAAAAGCTATCCTATGACCCTGCAATTGCACTACTGGGTATTTACCTCAAACATACAGATGTAGTGAAAAGAAGGGCCATATGTACCCCAATGTTCATTGCAAAATGGCCACAACCGCCAAACTGGAAAGAGCCAAGGTGCCCTTCAACAGACGAATGGATAAAGAAGATATGATCCATATATAAACAATGGAATATTATGCCTCCATCAGAAAGGATGAATACCCAACTTCTGTAGCAACATGGACTAGATTGGAGATTATGCTGAGTGAAATGAGCCAAGCAGAGAAAGTCAAGTATCATATGGTTTCACTTACTTGTGGAGCATAAGGAGTAATACAGAGAACAGTAGAAGGAAAGGAAATGGGGAGTGGGGTAAATCGGGGAGGGAGACGAAACATGAGAGAATTTGGACTCAGAAACAAATTGAGGGTCTTGGAGGGGAGAGGGTGGGGGGATGGGTGAGCCTGGTGGTGGGTATTGAGGGCACGTATTGCATGGAGCACTGGGTGTGGGGCATAAACAATGAATCTTGGAACACTGAAAGAATAAAATTAAATTAAAAAAAAAGAAGTGTGTTGTTTAATTTCTAGGTATTTGGGGAGTTCCCAGCTATCTTTCTGTAATCGATTTCTAGTTTAATTCTGTTGTGGTCTGAGAGCAAACCACTGTGTGATGTCTGCTCTTTTAAATTTGTTAAGGTGTGTTTCATGGCCCAGAATGTGGTCTATGTTGATGAATGTTCCATGTGAGCTTGAGAAGTGTACCCAGCTGTTGATGAAGGATTCTGTAGGTGTCCATCGTACCTAGTCGACTGATGGATTTGTGGCTTGGTGCCTGACATTAATTTGGGAGAAATTTTCAGTCATTATCATCTCAAATATTTCTATTGTTCCTTTCTCATCTTTTCTAGAATTTCCATCATACATATGTTACACCTTTTATCATTGCCCCACAGTCCTTGCATATTCTGTTCTGTTTCTCAGTTTTTGTTCCCTTTGCTTTTCATTTGGGGAGGTTTCTATTGATAGATCCCTCAAGCTCAGAGATTCTCTCCTCTGCCATGGGCAGTCCAGCGATCAACCTGTAGGCGTTCTTCATTTCTGTTACAGTGTTTTTCTCCCTAGCAATTCTTTTTGAAGTAGGATTTCCATCTCTATGATTATATTTCCCATCTGTTCTTGCATGCTGTCTACTTTCTCCATTAGAGCCCTTGCATATTAATCCGAGTTGTTTTAAATTCCCAGTCTGTTAATTCCAGTATCCCTGCCAGGTCTGGTTTCTGGTGCTTGCTCTTTTTCTCCAAAGTTCTTTTTTTTTTTTCTTTTTAGTATGCCTCATAACTTTTTGCTTCATAGACAAACATGATGTACTGGGTAAAAGGAACCGCTGTATATAGGCCTTTAGTAATGTGCTGATGAGGTGTGGGGGACAGGAAGTGATCCGTGGTAGGGCCAGGTCTGAATTTTAGTGCACCTGTGCCCCAGGACTGTAAACCTCACATTGCTTCTCAGCTCCCCGAATCTGGCTCCCCCTTACCACTCCCCTCCTCCTCACACACACAACCCTAGGTGGGACAGGATGGCTAGAGTGGGCTTGAGTTGGGTAGTTCCCTTCCTCTAAGTCAGGTAGGCTCTGGTTAAGTACTTTCTCCCAAGGGCAGGCCTTGGGAAGAATAGAGTGCTCCGAGTATTTCAAAATGGTCCCTCCCCTCCTCCTCCCACACCTGCTAGAGGCAAGAGAGGATTTTTCTCTGCACTGTGAAAAGCAGGTTGAGCTCCTAGAGAAAACTCACAGAAGTGACCTTGATGGCTGGGTCCCCCTGGAGTTGTTAACACTCGGAGTCGTCCACACTGAGCCTCCGGCAATTTGCCAGTTAGAGTTCAGGTTTCCCTTCTTGGGTTGGGTTCCCAGTAAGTTGTGGCCCTCTGTATTTCTTTGTTGGTCTCTCCAATCTGGGGAGTAGCGGTTGGCTCTGTGACCTCACTTCTCTTATGGATCACTTAGGAGAGTTGTTGCTTTTTTAAAAAGATTATTTATTTATCTGAGAGACAGAGAACACAAGGAAGGGGAGCCGTAGAGGCAGAAGGAGAAGCTGGCTCCCCACCAAGCAGGGAGCCCAACATGGGGCTCGATCCCAGGACCCCAGGATCATGACCTAAGCTGAAGGCAGACACAACCCACTGAGCATCCCAGGCTCCCCAAGAGCTGTTATTTTTTCTGTGTGTTCAGTTCTGTTATCTTGTCCTGTTCCTTCAGATGATCACCGGGTCCCAACTTCAGGAGGCTATCCCAGCAAGGACTTAGGAACAACTCGAACCTCCTTACCAAGACACTGAAGCTCCTTTTCAGCCCTGGCCCTGACCCAGGGCTCCAAGGCCTGCGCCTACTCCTACTCCCCAGGTACGCACAAGCTAGGTCTGGCAATCATGTCTGTAAGGAATCGATTCCTTCCCACAGCAGAGACTACAGTTCCCAGCTCAGGCTGGGCTGTGACAGGAGTCACTGGTCTGGAAACACTGACGGCGGGGCGGGGTCTGCCTCATGTCGGGTCTCCGCTGTGCTGGTGGCAAGGGTGCTGGTGCTCCTGGTGCTTCTCTCAGCAAAGGGCTGCTCCCCTTCAGTGAGGGGATGGGGGCTTCCGCCTGCTCAGAGCATTCAGGGGAACACTGGGGAAGAAGATCTCATCTTTATCCCAGGTCCGACTCCTTTTCTTCCCTGACAAAAGCCCGGACTTCGGCAAGGAAAAACAGCCCAGGAGGCAGTTTGTCCCCTCTGGGGCTCTGCCACTCGGGGACAATGTCAGCACGTTCTACCCAGTAACTGCTGGTCAGCCTCTTTAAGCTGTACCATGACGGCCCTCTGGTTTTTACAGCACATCACAAGTTGATAGCTTCATTTTTCCCCCCCAAAGGCCTTTCATCATTAACAGAAGCCAGTTAACTACACAACTCTTACAGACTGCTGACTCCATGCATCCAAATGGTAGAGCTGTCACGTGACCCACCACCTCCCCTCCTGGACCTGATTCCAACCCACCGTAGGCAAGTCTTGCTAATGATGACACTATAGGACGGCCTAGCCTGTCGCCGACCCACCTGCCACCACCCACGGGGCCTCCACTGCCATTCATCAATGACTGTTCCCGTTTTCAAGATCCATTTGAAGGGCCTTCTTTTCAAGGCCACTTTAGTACCAAAGGCTTAGTCGGAGTCCCTCCCCAGGTCAAAGCCCGAGACAAGGACTCATGTTTGGTGGTTTATCTGGGAAGTGGTCCCACAGGGAAGAGGAAGGAAGGACAGGGGAGGGTAAACCAGGAAGGAGAGGACTGACCATGGTCATGGGCACCAGCAGTGTGGTGTGTTGAGTGCCCGGAACACCTCTGGGAACTGTCCACCCAAGGATCAGAGGGAGCAGCCCTTCCTCACCGGCTGCTGCCCCCAGGGGTTGTGGGTGGCCTCGGGAGGCACCGAGTCCCCAGCACTTTGGGGCTGTGCATACCTCCAGGCGGAATGGGCTAACAGCCTAAACTGATATATTCGCAGGATGGACATGATTTGGGAGACCAAGAAATCACAGAAACAATAGAACCAACTTCAATATTCTATACATTGCATTCCCCGATGTTTATTTAATGCCCACCGAGGACAGCTCTGCTTCTGCCGGATGAAGCACGGGTCTCACCAGGACAGGATTTTCCCAGGTCTCCACCATCAGTTTTCTCTTCCCTTATTCTGAGAGCTGCAATCATCACACACTGCCCATAAAGGCCTCTCCCGGACAGACCTTACTCATTGAGGGTTCCCTTTCACATGTGATGTTCACTCCTGACAGGTAGGGATGGCCTGGGAAAGGCGGTGGCAGAGACAGAGGCTGATTTCTCCCCTCCATTTTCACTGTACCTGCTTCACCAGTCAGCCCCGTTGGGTAGTGGTCATGCACTCAGTCTGGCAAAGACACATTTCAGATGTCTTTAATCATCAGGACTGAAGATTGTATTTACTTATTTGACAGAGGGAGAGAGAGAGAGAACATGCACGGTGAGCAGCAGAAGGGAGAGGGAGAAGCAGGTTCCCTGCAGAACAGGGAGCCCGATGTGGGGCTTGATCCCAGGCCCCTGTGATCATGACCCGAGCCGAAGGCAGACACTTAGCCGACTGAGCCACCCAGGGGCCCCAGGACTGAAGTTTCTAAACTTGACTCAAACCTCAAACTCCATCTGTACCTTGACCTCTGTCAATGTCCCATCACAGGCAGTCAGCCGGGAGCTGGGGGCGGGGAGGGCATCAATCTCACTGGGGCCTTGTTGGGAGCACTGTCATGGCGCCTGGAGGGACAACTGCAGGGAACACATTTTTTTTTTTTAAAGATTTTATTTATCTGACAGAGAGAAACACAGCCAGAGAGGGAACACAAGCAAGGGGAGTGAGAGAGGGAGAAGCAGGCTTTCTGGCGAGCAGGGAGCCCGATGTGGGACCCGATCCCGGGTCTCCAGGATCATGAAGGTAGTCACTTAACCACCTGAGCCACCCAGGCGCCCCGGGAACACATTTTTTAAAAACGAAAACCCACGCTGTGTTCTCAAAAGGGCAGCAGCTCCAAGTCCAAGTCGAGGCAGCTGTTTGTCTCCACAGGGCTGGACGTGGCCGCGCCAGCAGAAGGCGCCCAAGCCAGGACCCCTGGACCCAGGCTTCAGCTCACATTATGTTCCTTCCATTAGGCACTACATTCCAAACTCCTCACCCTATTTTTCTAACTGAAAGGCAGAGAACAAATGCCATGGCTGACATACTCACCCTTCCTGAATCAGCTCCTTCCCCGGGGCTCTTTAAAATTGACTGGGGAGTTTCAGTTCAGAAAAAACTAAAGATTGCTCAATCCGTGAAGAGACTTAATTCCAGCACATGGTGCTGGGAGTAGAACACGGGCTTATGCGGAGCCTTCTGGGGCCATGGAGAATGGCCTTCCCTTCCGTCCCCAGAGTTTAAAGGAAGGCTGAGTAATCCAATGACAACATCTCTAAAGCAGCCTTCTTCAGGCTGATAAAAAAAGGAAATCTTAGGAAACACCAGGGAGTGGTTATAAAATCCAGAGCAATTTCAAAACAAGAGTAATAAGAACACTTGGCTAAGGACCAAAGTGGATCCTAAGTCCCAGACCCTAGAGAGCTTGGCATGGATTTCTGGGAGGGCAGGAAGCAAGAACTGGGCTTCCCCAGGACTCAGGAAGTTTCACCAGCCAGGAGGACAATGGGTACCTAGGGAATGTGCCTCCTTCCTCCTCCCCAAGAATCACCAAATCCTTGAGGAGAAGGAATTGTGTGTGTGTCCGTGTTTGTGTGTGCACATGTGTGTTTCTTGCTTTGAAAGCTATACAGGGGAAAATTGTTTCACAAAATATATATAAGCATTTCCTTTAAAGCATACTTTCGGTATGTCCTTATTCTAGTGTTTTTGTTGTTGTTTTGAACTCCTGCAGCAAAAGATAAACAAGTCTCCCTGAAGAGGCATGACCAGAGGTTCTCCCTGGGAGATCTCTGGATTTGGTCGCCAGTCGGTGGACCAGGGCCAGACTTTCCAGGGGGTTCACCCAATGGCATCTCAGATTGCTGCTGAAGAACTCTAGCCATACCAAACCAGACTAGAAAATATACTTTAATTTTACTTGTACAAATGCTGCCTCAAATTTATAACAAATAAGAAAAATATATACAAACTACAGCTTAAAAGGAAAAGGAAAAAAAAAATCAAACACCCACATTTGCACTGATGTCCAAATCATCCCAGAAAGCCGACTTTCTGTCTCTTAGGCCCCAGGCTTTCTTCCTTGTGTAGGACGCTCTGCAGGGAGGCGTGCAGCACCTTGCCCACTCGCTTGCCGGTCTGCGGGACAGAAGAGAGCACACACCCGCTGGTGAGGCGCACGCCCTCGGACCAGGGAAGCCCCCCTCTCTGCCTGCCAGCCGGTACAAACGGTACACGTTCCATCTGCCTTCCAGGGCTTTTACTCAGTGAAAAAAAACAACAGGAAAACAAACCTCCAACTACAACAACAGAGCAGTTATGCTCTGGGAAGATCTCCATGCTGAAAACAAAAACAAAAAACAAACCAACCACTCCCCCCATACCCCTCCCAACCCCCTCAAACCCCCCCCCCCCGGCAGTCAGCAGGAAGCAGCCCAGGCTGGCCTCTGTAGCTTGTGCTGAGCACTCCCGCTGCCGTGACAACTGTCAACCAGATCTGTCCCGGTGACTGCCACATCCCAGGGTAGCGTGGTGAGGGGCGTGAGGGAGGCCACAGGGAATTGAGAGTCTGTCTAATAAAGGAACAGATGGTTCTGGGGACACATCTGAACAAGCAGTTTCTCATTCACCTGCTACCAACTCTCTCTGCGGAGTGGCTCAAATGGGCCCGAGCTGAGTCCCCGCAGAAGGCCTCGGGCGATGCCATCCTGCAGAGATGCTAAAGGCAGGGAACAGCCGGAACAGGACTCACTCGTCAAGAGGTCAGACAACTCACCAAGTTCCTAATGACCCCCTACACAGGAGCCACAAGGGGAACCCCCAGAAAACCATGCAAATACAAAAGTCTTTATGAAACCGTTATTGTGTCTGAGCTCAAGAATTATTTTAAGACTCTGAGGACCCAACCACGAGTCTCCCCCTCATCGAGTCTGCCCTGTTCCCACAGCAGTTTTAATTCCACTGGGCTGCATTTCCACGCTCAGCAACATCAGGGAGAAAGACGCTGGGGCCCAGACCCCCACCACATCCCTCCCAGTTCCAGGGACCTTCTGCCCTGGCCTCTCACTGTAACCCAGGGTGAGACTCCCAGGATTACTAGAAACTTACAGGAAAAGATCTCAGTCAAGTGGGAAGTGATCAATTATATGAAAAGCAAAGTCAGGGTGAAGGTCCAAAGCTACCGCGGAAAGACTTTTACCAGAACATGAGAGAAAGAAAAAAATGTCAATCAGACAGGGGTACTGACTGTCCAGAGCGAGGAAAGGCGGGAGGAGACAGGCAGGACCCCGGGACCTGGGAGGTCAGAATGTGAATGGCAGAGGCTGGCGGCGGCGGCCCGATGTTCTACGTGTCACTTCCCCATGGCCACATCCCTGGGTGAAACCTGAGCAGTGAGATGGGGGGGCCACGGGGCCACCGTCCCAAGGAGGGTCTGCAGACTGCATTCGCCACACACCAGAGGATGCAGCGCCGTGAGCTGGAGCTCCGGCAGCCACAGCAGGCCTATGTCTAAGCAAGGGCAGGGGGACAGCTCTGGAAGCGCACCTTCTGGGTCTGAATCCTAACGCCAGCATTTATGAGCCGGGAACCCCGTGGGCTAGTGCCTTCATCTGCTACACATCTCAATCTCCACATCCAGAAAATGAAGGATGACAACAGTAGTTGCCTCACTGGATGGCTGAGGACTAAATGATACAATACATTTAAAGCACTGAAAAAAACAGGGTGCCGGACACAAAGTAAGTGCACAATAAATTTCCACTATTACTTGACTTTCATTGTTTTACATACTGGAATTCTCAGAGAAGTCTCCTGGGGGTGGGGAAAGACTTCCTTCTACGACAAGCCAGCTGTCTAGAGAAGCCTTCGGCAGAACTTATAATGTATTTTCAGTGTTCTTGTGTTCTTCGTTTGTTTTTTGTTTATTGTTTAGATTTTATTTATTTACTTGACAGAGAGAAACACAGCTAGAGAGGGAACACAAGCAGGGGGAGTGAGGGAGGGAGAAGCAGGCCTCCCGTCAAGCAGGGAGCCTGACTCGGGGTTTGATCCTGGGACTCTGGGATTATGACCTGAGCAAAAGGCAGTCGCCCAACAACTAAGCTACCCAGGCGCCCCAATGTTCTTGTTTGTTTGTTTGTTTTTTAAACCTAGCCAATTAACCAACAGGCCACAAAGGATACCTTCTACCACGCAGGGCTAGACACCTGAGCTCAGGCCGCCAAAGAGAAAGAAGAAAGTGTGCGGAGAAGGGCTGCCGTCTCCTGAGCACTCAGGCCAGGACCCACTGTGCCGTCTGCCCCACATCCACACCCTCACTGGCCCCTCATGACACAGGCGCCACTGCTGTGGTCACCCTTCCTCCGAGATGGGCGAGCTGTGGCCCAGGGCCAGGACTTCCGGAAGGGACTGAACTCTCGACGCCATACACACTGCCCTGCTTTGCTTTCAAATAAGACGATCAAAGAGAAAATGGACATGAAATGCTTAGTGTCTTCCCTGAAGGGGAAGTCACTGTTTCTAGGAATGAAGAAAGAGCATGCGTGACAACCTGGCCCGCAGCTGAGCGTGAGCCCCGGGCGCGAGCCACAGTTACCTAAAGCAAACACCCAGGGGCGGCTCACTCAGTTCCTGGCAGTTCCATCAGTCGGTCTGTGTCAGTCCCCGCCAGACTTCTGGGAAGGTGGACATGGGCGAAGGTGAGTGTGAGAAGACACAGGGGCTCCCTGCCACAGGGGGACTTTCAGGCCAGTCAGGGACACACACACCTCGACCAGCCAGCTGTGAGGTGTGGGCTGGAAAGTGCCCTACCAGTGTGTGTGGGGGGGACGGGGACGCTGCAAGACAGCCTGAGACCTGTGGGGAGCGATCCACCCAAGGCAGCTGGACAGATTTCCCAGTTGCCTCCATTGGAATACTTCTAAACCCATGAAGAAACGGGGAGACGGCCACCCTTCAGCCCCGTGCCTCCGCCCTCACTCACTCCCTTCAAAGGACAGGAAGTGGTCAGGCAGGAACCCAGTTCCCTCATCAGATCGCAAAAGCCTGGGATTTTGGAATTACAAGCGACTCCACGTCATCAGTCTAACACTTCCATCCATAGACATGGAAATGTGGGATCAGAGAGGGAGAGGATGAGGGACAGTGAATGACAGGTTCCTTTCCTCCCAATTCAGAACCCCCATCACTTCCTCCCTTGGCTAGGCCCATACACAACCAGCTCACACCAGCTAGCAAGGGTACAAAGGGAGAATCCGCATGGTGGGACGGAGGGGGGAAGAAGCAGCAAGCCTTCCCCATCAGGTGCCTGCACCTGCCTCTGAGTCAGAGCCTCACCTCCATCATCTCGAAGATGCTCTCTGGGTCCAGGCTGCCCTTCCCCACTTTTCTCATGCATGTCACGACTCCCGTGCTCGTCACGGACACCAGTAAGCTGGCCAAGGAGCAGGCCTCCTCCTGAAGAGTAGCGTCCACAACATGCCGATAGCCAATCTGCAAAATTAGGGCGGCAGAGCACACGCGTGGGTAAGACACAACCAGACCCCCACCCCGGAAAGCCTCGTGAAAGGAGCAGCTACACCAGCGAAGAACACACACTGTCCATTCGAGAGCTTATTTTAGGTTCTGCTCGCATGGAAAACACCTAAAGCAAGCTTCAACAATTCTATCACAGGCCACTATGGAAGCTGAATTACAAAAGCATGAGAAGGAAATATGGGGGGGGTGCGGGGGTTACAGCTGTAAGTCAGAGACCGTCCAAGTCACGGGCAACCAAGAGTCTCCAACAGACGGGCGCAGGGAGAAAGTGACACATGTTTCATTGATGACAAAGATGAATCAAGAAGGTGCAAGCTAAGAGACACGCTCAAGAATGGTTCAAGGGTCCGTGGCTTTGGTCAGTCCCAATGCTTCCCCAGACCCCAGGCTCATGAAGTGATTTCAGGGGAATTAAACCTGGCCTACTCGGTCCTACTTTTATGAATCCTGCGTGGAATCAGGGAGAGCCTCAGCCACTGCAGGCTTCGGTGAGCAGCCCGGGCAGTGCCAGGTATGCGACAGCACGGCCGACGGTGTGTCCCACGGGCCTCCGTATGTGTGTAAAAACCACACGTGACATAGCAGATCCCCAGACCCTGCTCCAATCCCTCGTGTCACAGATGTGGACACTGGGACCCACAGAGGAAACAGTGTTCACCTCAAACCTCCCCAGACCCCACAGAAATGAGGGAATTAAGGGTTATGTGCACACAGATGTTTGAGTGAAATCCCTGGTAGGGAGGAGCTTAACAAACCCAGGCTACCATCACCATGGACCCAAGTGCGTATTCCTGGGACTCCATCATCTCTTCCAAACAAACACACAAACAAGAAAGAGCTGCTCACATAGTGGTTTCTAATATAACCAAATTATTGGATTTGGATTAAAGCGACTTTTACATGGTTTATGAAACTAACTTCTCAACCTACTAAGTAACCTTAATGGGTTGGGGTTGAAGGAGACCCACAGGGAATTCAAAAGCCATCAGATACAACCACATACCTTGCACAGGGTGACAATGCAGGGCACATTCTCCACACTCAGCCGGATGCAGTCGTAAGGGTCATCTGAGAGTTCAATGTCCTTGGACCCCTCTTCATCCTCTAGAACACGAACTCTCGGGATCCTACAAACAGAAGCATAATTACAAGTCCCACTTACTGTGAGGAAGAACGAGAACTTCTTTCTCTTGAGACTAAGAATAGGAGTCAGAATGCCTGCATCTCACGAGACAGAGTCACACTCCAGCTGTACTTTATCATCCTCTTCCCTATCATCTCTGTCAAAAGTGCACAGGCAACACTGTTTTAAAAATGATGTGTGGGTGGCGCCTGGGTGGCTCAGTTGGTTAAGCGATTGCCTTCGGCTCAGGTCATGATCCCGGAGACCCGGGATCGAGTCCCACATCGGGCTCCCTGCTCAGCGGGAAGCCTGCTGCTCCCTCTCTCACTCCCCCTGCTTGTGTTCCCTCTCTGGCTGTGTTTCTCTCTATCAAATAAATTTTAAAAATCTTTAAAAAAAAAATGATGGCTGGTCAATCAGATATGCACATTAAAAAAAAAAAAGAAACTTGATCTCTACCTCACACACCAGATACTAAAGTCCATATTAAATAGACTACAGAGACAGAGGAGAAAGATAAAACAATAAAGCTTTTATTTTTTTATAAAGATTTTATTTATTCATTTGAGAGAGAGCATGAGCAGGGTGAGGGGCAGAGAGAGAAGCAGACCCCGGCTGAGCAGGGAGCCTGATGCCAGGGCTCAATCCAGGGACTCCCGGATCATGACCTGAGCTGAAGGCAAAGGCTTAAATAACTGAGCCACTCAGGTGCCCAATAATAAAGCTTTTAGAAGAAAAACTAAGGGGCACATGGGTGTCTCAGTCAGTTAAGTGTCTCCTTCGGCTCAGGTTCATGATCCCAAGGTCTTGGGATCAAGTCCTGTGTCAGGCTCCCTGCTCAGCGGGGAGTCTACTTGTGCCTCTCCCACTGTCCTTCCTTGCTTCTTGCATATGCTCTCCCTCTTTCAAATAAATA
This sequence comes from Spilogale gracilis, assembly GCA_004023965.1. NCBI lineage: Eukaryota > Metazoa > Chordata > Mammalia > Carnivora > Mephitidae > Spilogale > Spilogale gracilis. The sequence goes on from PITA01002871.1 coordinate 25,662, forward strand.
AATCTTAAAAAAGAAGAAAGAAAGAAAGAAAAGAAGAAGAAAAACTAAAAACATCTTTATGACGTTGGTGTAAACAAAGATTTCTTTTTATTTTTTTTAAGATTTTATTTATTTATTTGACAGAAACACAGCTAGAGAAGAAACACAATCAGGGGGAGTGACAGAGGGAGAAGCAGGCTCCCCACTGAGCAGGGAGCCGGATGTGGGGCTTGATCCTCGGACTCTGGGATCATGACCTGAACTGAAGGCAGACAGCATGATTGAGCCACCCAGGCGCCCCTAAACAAAGATTTCTTGAACAGACCACAAAAAAGGCTTGCCATAAAGGGAGAAAAAAACAATAGATTCCACTGTGTTGAGCATTATGAATTATAAAATCTATTGCACAAATTTTTATACAGTGCCATCTGTGAACAAGGCAATGAATCTTAACCTACAAGTGAATCCCTTCATGCTAAAATTACACAGGGGATGAGGGACTTATTAGTGAATGCAATGAGTTATTACACGAGATTCTTTTTGTCTTTATTTTGTTACTTTCATGCAGAAATTCATTTGTTAATCAGAAACTTTTGACATTTGAAGCTTTTGTAGCCAAGATATTCTGATTTTGGAAAATTATGCATGCCTGTGGAGTACACTATAGGAAAATACTATCATATATTTGGATAATCCTCTCACGTTTACTGGAATACCTTCCCGTTCACTATTTCATCAAAAAAAAAAAAGCAATGAAATAGAGTTGCACATTTTAATTGCCTGTTACTCAGTTATGTTCCCCAAAAGACACAGAAAGAAAAATAAAACTATGGTCAACGTTGTATTCATTTCCTCATCCTTCGAGTCTAACGCACTACCTGACACAAGGAGGGACTGATTTGTTGAACGAGATTTCATTACTTGTTCAAGGTCACAGCACTAATGACTGTTGGAGCAAAGACTGGACTCGGGCCTTCTGGCCCCCCCAGCGGCATTTGCTTCGCACCACCTGCTAGCAGAACGACACCTGCCTATAGAAGGCGGAGAAACTAGAAAACCAAAGAATGGACATGTGTGTGTGTATCCTCTCCGAAACCCACCAACCTTGCCACTTTTGAGGTGTTGGCAGGTAAACAGATGATGAAGATAAAGTATGAGAAGCCAAAGAAGGCAAGTGCTGAGAAGTCCCTGCCCGTGAATACTGTCAAGGAGTCCCATGTACTCTGTGTTTAGATACACATTTGTCAAAATTAATATATTCAGACTCACGCAAGTGAAGAACATGTTCTAAAAGGTATTAGAACGTGCTGCTGGCTAGGCGCCTGGGTGGCTCAATCGTTAAGTGACTGCCATCGGCTCAGGTCATGATCCCGGAGTCCCAGTTTTGAGCCCCGAATCGGGCTCCCTGCCCGGCAGGAAGCCTACTTCTCCCTCTCTCACTCCCCCTGCTTGTGTTCCCTCTATAGCTGTATATATGTCAAGTAAATAAATAAAATCTTAAAAAAAAGAAAGAAAAAGAAAGAAAGGAAGAGAAAGAAAGAAAGAAAGAAAGAAAGAGAGAGAGAGAGAGAGAAAGAAAGAAAGAAAGAAAGAAAGAAAGAAAGAAAGAAAGAAAGAAAGAGAAAGAAAGAGCGAGCTTCTGGGGCACCTGGGTGGCTCAGTCGGTTAACCAACTGCCTTTGGCTGAGGTCATAAACCTGAGTCCCAGGTTCGAGTCCCACATTGGGCTCCCTGCTCAGTGGGGAGTCTGCTTCTCCCTCTTCCTCTGACCCCCCACCCTGCTCATGCTTTCACTTGCTCTGTTCCTTTCAAATGAATTTTAAAAATCTTTAAAAAAAAAGCTAAAAAGATATTCCAGGACAAACAAAATATTTGTAGATGTGTGTGTGCGTGTGCATGTGGTGTGTATACACACAAGCTGACGTAGTACATAAAGAATTCCTACTGCAGCTTTAAAAAAAAGAATTCCTACTAAACATAAAAGACTGGCAACCTAATAGAAAAATAGGCAAAAGATTTGAATAGAGACTTCATAAAAGAGGCTGTTCAAACAGCCAATAAACCCACAAAAAGGTATTCAACTTAAATATTCATGAAGGAAATGCAAATTGAAACTACAATATGATACCGAGACACACGCCAGAATGGCAGATATTAAAAAGACAACAACAACAACAACAACGATGAATGGGCAAAGATGTCAAGCTACTCAGAACACTCACACAATGCTGGTGGGAACACAATCTAGTAACAGCTCCTTGGAAAACAGTTTTGCAGTATCTGCTAAAACCAAACATAGCCTTATGATCTAAAATTTTCACCCGCACCCAACGGAAGTGGGCAAATATGTGCAAGAAAAAGACAAAAATGTTCATGTTTGGGAAAGCACAAACCTGGAAACTACCCAGATGCTCATCAACAGCAGAACGGCTAGATAAACTGAGACCCAGTCACACAGGGCCACCAGGCAGCAGAAAGCCAAGGATGACTGCAGGGCACAATACAGATGTCTCGAAACATAATGCTCAGTGAATGAAGCCAACACAAGAGAGAACACACTGCGTGACTTCATTTACATCAAGTACAAAACCAGTCCACTGTTGCAGGATGATGGCTATCCTCAGTGGTGTACGGATCGCGTGGGGGTGGAGGATGAGAGGGCTTCTGGGGGCGGCCGGCAACATTCTGTTTCTTCAGCTGGGTGCAGGGAAACGCATTTAACCCACAGGGCCCATCATCCCCATCTGCGGTGGAGAAGCCAGAAGGAAGAGGTGGTCCATTCAGCTGCCTAATGGAAACAGCGCTGGTGCTCTGCCCTGTTCCTCTAACAAAAGCCCTCTATGATTCCACGGCTGCTGGCCGTCCCTAACAGGGTCACACCCACAGCAGATGAGCTGCCGTGAGGGAATGTCTGCAGGAGCCAAGGGGTCCTGCTAGGGTCTGCTCAAAGGCCCCATGTCAGGGGAACCCGAGGTGTACGTATTTCTTTTTCCCCAAGGTGTAACATTAAGTAACATCCTAGTTAAGCAAGTCAGGTAAGCGGTTTGAATTTTGATTGGCATGCTAAATAAGCCTGTGCAAACAGACCATGCATACACACCCATGTTATCTTCCCAACACTTTGGCCGTAACGTGGGTCAGCTGAAGGGCAACACAGTGGCCTCTCTCTAATGGGCGTGCACGCTATGAAAGGTCTTACCATGTACAGGGGCACCTGATGCCTCACATAGTCCACATTCCTTGCTCCCTGCAGGGCTGTTCTTTGTTCTAGGGGACGAGACTTAGGGCTATGCCCACGACAGGTGTCCTCCCCAACCTGAGCAGCTGGGTTTCACCATCCTGATGTACAGTTTGCCCAACACTTCCTCCACAGCCGAACAGCCTCTTCTGCTTCTTTCTACTCTCTCTTTTTGCCCTGGTGCCCATGGAAACCAGCTGGCAGATGGGTAGTTATTTCTGAAGCTCGAGGTACGACAGATGGCGACTTCCCTTCTTCTCCAAGAGAGCCCCGGCACAGGCTGCTACGACGGCACTGGTCCTCGGGCCCCTCCGTGGCTGCCAGGGCCAGGCCCACCTCTTGACTGATCGCAGCCAAGAGCCCAGCGGCACAGCTCGGGCTGGGGCACTCTATGGCCTCTGAGCTCAGCAAATTTATTTAACTTTATGTTTTCTTCTGAATTACACTGGGAGTCTAAATTCACCATAGAAAGCCTCTAAAATACAGAAAGATGTTAAGTCTCCGATAAGAGGAGCATTGGAAACGAATCACAATGCCCATTTGGGATATACAACTCTCTCTCTTCCCCAGACATAGTCACAATATAAGGTTACCAAAAGTAAAATACAACAAAACAAGTGAGATGAGAGGACTATTTAGTGCCTAGTTTTCTGTATTAACAAACCTCTAAATAGGCCACTGTGCAGACTGCCACCGTGTTGGGACACTCAGGTTGTTCCCAGCGTCTCACCATTACAAAGAAGCTGTGATGAGCATCCTAGAATAATACCCTTGCTCACTTATCCAACTAACTCCTTAGCATCTATCCCTAGAAGTCTCTAACCCTCATGCTCTCTACCCCAGGATCCCCCATTCCCTTACTGTAAGTTCTCGTGACATGAACATCTCTGCCCACATGTTTGTTTTCAAAGGCTGCAAAACTTCCTGCAAGAATCTGGTGATGGCAGGGGAGAAGCTGTGTGATCGGTCAGAGGAAACGCCAGCTCCCAGAGGGCTTGGTGCTGTGTCCCATGCCACGCAGCTGGCTGGGAAGCTGAATGACAGCGGCAGAACCATTTCTTGCTCTTGAATCCAAGAGCAGGCTGCCGTCCTGCTTTTAAACATTCCCGGGTCCAATCGAGGCAGCTGTGAGCACCGACTATGCGCCTAGCATTGCTCACGGTGCTGGGGACAGAGCAGAGCACACTCAGGCCAACCCCAGGCTCCCTGGCGGCTTTATCCAGTTACAGTATTTGGACAGTTGATCTGTGGTTGCTTTCCACTCTTTTTGCTTCTTTGTGGCTTTTAGTATTTTTCTATATGGGATGTGTTTACTTATGAAAATAACAATATAAAGAACAAATACAGAAATCCACGCATATACTGAGTTTTACCTGGTGAAACCTGGAGCTTATCATCAAGTGCCACCATGTTTAATGCTAACGCCCTCTGGTCACCTTCCCCTGTTAGCTTTGGTAGAAACGTGCCCATCACCAGGGTCTGCTTGGGCTCTGTGCAGGCCCCTTGAGTTGTTTCCAGGAAGACTCACCTTGTGTTGAAGAGGGCAGCCTTCACAGCAATGCAGATGGTGTCGAACAAGTTCCCATCACATTCCAGCAGCTGAGGGACGCAGGGAGGAAAAGCAAACGTCATTTCTTAATCTAAGTACCATCCCAGTTAAAGGACACTGGTTCCCATGAAATGCTGCCTGTTCACAGGATAAAGAGAAGAACATGGGGATGCTCTCCTGGCTGCCGCCAAGGGCATTCACCCTCATTGTCAGAGGCTCCTGGGCGGCTGTGCCAGCCTGGGCCCCACAGGGGAGGTCACTGCTGGCCCTGGCTGTGGGGCCACCACCCAGGCCCGGCTTGCGGTGGGTCTCCTCCAACTGGTCCCCCTAGCCAGTTGGGTCTGCACTCAAGGAGGAAATGATCACCTATGTTTTGTCCCAAATGGTTTGCAAGCCTGACTCCCCTGTGTGCCAACATAAACCTGACTTCCAAACGGGGAAATCACGGTGGCCACTGAAGCCTCAGCAGCCACCAGGTTCACGATTATTACCGTCGTGACCTCCTGCATGGAATCACCAGCGAGCAGCCGCTGCTTGCCTGTGGAACAGACACACCATACTACCCGCTCAGTGCCATAAAAACTAAGTTCTTGCACAAGAGCAAAAGCACTGACCACGCTGCTATGCACTGACTCGGGCAGAAAGGTCAGAGCACAGTATGAAGTGGAAGGCGACACACCCTCTGTCCTCATGTCAGTGATGTCCAGGCCTGCGGCCCCAAGAAAGGAAGGGGAGGCAGTCACACGCAGCAAGAAAAGCCACGTCCTTCCACATGCTGTCTCCCTTCGGCCCGAACCGTGGGCTCCTGAGGGCTGGACCCTGTTGCGTCTGCCTGGTCCTTTCTCACAGAGCCTGGCAAAAGCACCACCGTGAAGGACCAGGGTGGTGCCTACTTTGGGAGGGCAGGCAGGCCTTGAGCCTGGGCGCTCCAAATTCGATCCCGAATCAACAATTACACCTGGCCCATTTCCTTCGCAGCCAGCATTTGTGCAGGGTGAGAGTCTCTACCGGCTCTTAGGGCCTTCCCGCGGCACTGTGGGACTACTGCTTACTGGAACCCGCCCCCCCGAGCCCTGCCGCAGCTCTGTGCCTAGCAGAAGACTGGCTCCTCTCCACCTGCTTCAGACACAGCGCGCCGCATGGCACAGAGCTCCAGCGGGACTCCCGAGTCTGGGGCTACTTCACGTCTCCGTGCCTCATGGAGGGTAAAAATCCCAGCTGTCCCACAGAACTGTTCTGCAGGCTGAACGAGCCTGTGTTCGTAGAGCCCTCAGAAGTATGTCCAGCACACAGTAGGCATTAGCTAAGTGCTTCTAGAGGACACTGCTTTGCGCCTTTGTCTCCCTGCAGCCCGCCTCCCAGACCAAGGACATGTGCTGCACGTTCCCCGTCTGCACGCCGACAGCTGCACTCTCTGACCCTGGCTGTGCGTCACAACCACCTGGGGAGCTCATGCAATGTGTAGGGTGACACGCTGGCCTGCATTCCACTCCAGACCCAAGGCGCTGCTGACAATCGGGCAGGGCTGAAGACCCCGTCTCCCACTCCAATATCCCCATGTCCACCTCATGCCAAGAAAGTGCTAGTAAAATGCTGACATCCACTGTAGTGGCTGTGGGGTCTTCCTGCTGGAAAGACCCTGGGGAGCAGATCACCACCCACTTCCTTGGCAGCTGGGGACACAGAAGCCTTCCCACTCATGACACAGTGGACTGCCACAAACTGATTTTCAACATTCTGGCTTATCAGCAAGAGAGGAAATCAAGAGGGGAGAATGCTAAGCCTGATCTGCCCAGGTCCCCCTAAAGGGCAGGTTCCAGCCTGCCTGCCTTCCTCCCTGGGGTGCAAAGGAGGAGCCCACTCCAGGCCTCAGGTCTGCCTGCTCAGGCTCTTCTCAGCGTGACACACAATGAGGTAACCCACGTTAGGCAGTGCGGGTCTGACGCTCTCCTCTGCCACTCGCTGGCCTTGTGTCCTCTGAGCATCAGGTTCCCCCTCAGTACAGCAAAGTCCTGCTTCTCTGCAGGACGACTGCCAGGATTAAGCGAGATCACATCCTTACCATTCCTGGCACGTAAGAGGGGCTCAAAGACCCGAGGCTCCCCTCTTGCTGCCAAGCAGGTGCAGCTTAGTAAGAATCTTTCTGCTAAACACAGTGGTATGGCCAGGAAGCAGGTGCGATATGAACACCCAAAGCAGCGCCAGTGAGTGTGTGAATAGGTCCAGACGAGCCAGAAGAAAACATGTGTGGGATGTGTAGCATTCCAGAGGGCCTGAGCTGCGGTCCTGGAGCAGGATGCGGGTGTCCGCCCTCTCCAGGGTGACAGCCCCTCCTGTTACAGAGGTGCAAAAGGAGCAGAACTGGAGAAAAGGAGGCTACACATGATCACAAACACACCTTTTCCTGTCGGGTGCACAGATTCTAGAATGTTCTTTCAGGGCAACGGCACAACTTATTCTGCTGGCCTTCTGGGGATGAGGGGTTTCTTTTCATAAGGCAAACCTCCAAAACACACTGCTAAGAAGCACAAGAGAAAACACGTCTCCCCACAAAACACCTGCTCCCCCTGGACTTCCCCTCACCATCCTCTCAGACCCCGGGTCCCCATGCATCCTGGCGCCACACACGCAGCCGGCTGCCAGGTGCTGCGGTCACTCCCCCACTCCGTCCTCCCCATGCCCAGTGCGACAGACCATGGGACAATCTCTCAGAACGACTCCCAGGGGCCATGACAAGACAGCTTTGTCCCTCACCTCCCCACCAAAGGGTGCGTGCACACTGTCCGTGTGACAAAGACCCAACGGGTGTCTCACCTCAAGTAAAGCCCATGCTATTAAAGCAGCATGAAGAGCAAAGAAGGGTGACATTTCCAGGAAGTTACATTTCTACTCTCATAAGATAACCCAACTGAGGCAAAAAAAATAACACTGGAAATGGGGGGGTCATCTGACTGGAATAGTAAATGCATCTACAATGAAACCATGAAAACAGGGGAAGTTGCCCAGCAAATATCTGTTTGAAAGATGGGGTCTGCTGAAGGACTATCCAGACCAGTTGGTAAAAATAAACTGAGATTCGTTCATTTTTTTAAATTCCAGTGACAAGGCTGGATTTCCATCATCTTGCTTCAAACACTGACCCAATGTATTCAGTATATTTTTAGATGTAAGATAAAAACTTACTCCCCCCAAAAAAGCCGACCCCCCACCTTGCATGCACCAAGCATGTCCCCATCAAGGCTAAAAGCAAACACTGGCTTTCACAGAGATGGAACCCCCTCCACAGATTTAAATTATGTGAATGACAAAAATGGATCTACCTAATTATAATGTATAATTTCAAAAACTGCCTTTCTAATTCATTAAAAACTTTTCTTATTTTTTTGTAATTTTATGTATTCATTTGAGAGACAGAGAGAGAGGGAGAGAGTGCATGAGCAGGGGGAGTGGCAAAGGGAAAAGTAGACTCCCCGCTGAACAGGGAGCCCGATGCAGGTCTCAATCCCAGGACCCTGAGATCATGACCTGAGCTGAAGGCAGAGGCTGAACCGATGAGCCACCCAGGCGCCCCCTCATTAAAACTTTTCTGAGGATGACATTTCAAAAGCTCATGTCTTATTTCCAAAACAAATAAAGCCTTGAGAAAAAATATTAGAGAAGATATCCAAATGCACGGTGTCTTAAAAGGGAAGGTCTGCGGATGACAGGGACACAGCGCACCACCGAGACACCTGTTTACCTTATGTCCTCTGCTCACGGAGGAAGGGCGCTGGTTCTGAACTGAGACAACGTCCCAATATTCATCTGTGCTACAAAAGCCTTCAGTGAGAGAACAGAGCTCTTCCTAAACCACAAGTGCATCAGGACCCTCACCGGGCCAGCCTGCTGCAAAACCACAAGGGTGCACAAATATGGACAAGGAACAAAGGCAGGATTCAACAAGGCCAGGTGCAGTGCACCCAACACCTTACAGTTCACACCATGGGGCCACAAGTTCCTGGGCAGCTGGGAAGCCTGCCTCTTGTGCAGCAAGGGCTGGAGGCTGCTGGTTCCCGCCGCCTCAAAACCCGGACCCCCAAAATTACCTGCTGGGAAGTGCACTAGAAGGTCTATCCCACTCACCGGAGATCAGGAAAAGCAAATGGACTTCGTAATTTCATTATTTTTACCCATTAGTATCAGCGTTGAGAACAAACCTAACCTCCCAAACAATGATCCCTGCTGGTCTCTTCTGGCTAGCTGGGCTCCATCCATTACCAAATCAATTGAAAAGTATCCTGAAAGCCCTACCCTGTTTCATGCAGGACCAACAGCTAGAGACAGCCAGGCTGTTCCTCGTCAGGAAGGTTGGCTCTCAGGCCACAAAATCTGCTCTACTTGAGATTCATGAAGCAATCTGTTTGCTCAACGGCTTAGCCTTGTGAACTCAATCTGAAGTGGAAGCTGTAGTTGCTCATCTCAAGGTTCCTCAAATTTCTTCTTATTTTTTAAAAAGATCTTATTTAATTATTGGACAGAGAGAGACACAGCGAGAGAGGGAACACAAGCAGGGGGAGTGGGAAGAAAGAGAAACAGGCTTCCCACCGATGCAGGACTTGATCCCAGGACCCCAGGATCATGACCCGAGCCAAATGCAGATGCTTAATGACTAAGCCACCCAAGTGCCCCAAGGTTTCTCAAATTTAACTCAAAGAAATAAAGCAGACCCAACAAGAGCCTGTCCTTATACAAACAAGCTAGTGGCCGAATGAGTGTCGGCTGTACGAGCCCAGAGGCAGGCCGCGGAGCATCTGGGAGCGAAGACACCAGGCAGAAAATGGGGAACAGGATGAAAGAGGCTCCCAAAGGAGAAGTGGAGGAGGATGCAAGGCCTCAGGGTCCATCCCTGGGAAGGAAGGGACATAAAACGGGTGGGCTACAGGATGCTTTCAAGGGAGGATGGCTTAGTGAGTCAAGAGCAAGAAGCGGCATTAAAGGGATGCGGCTTTAAGGCCCAACCCCAACCCTCACTAGCTGAGACCTCTTGGGCTGGTCATTGCACCTCTCCGAGCCTCAGTTCCTCTATAAATGGGGAAGAGAGCAGTGTCTGCTTGCAAGAGCCATAGGGCCTACATGGAAATGAATATAAACAGCTCATCCTCCGGGCATCTAGGTGGCAGCCAACTCTTGGTTTCAGCTGAGGTTATGATCTCAGGGTCGTGAGACCGGGCCCTGCACTGGGCTCTACACTAAGCACAGAGTGCGCCTCAGTTTCTCTCTCCCTCTTCCTCTGCCCCTCCATACCCTCCCCCTGCATGCTCACTCGCTCTCTGTCAAATAAATAAATCTTAAAAAAAAAAAAAAGGCAAGCTCATCCTCATCCCATGTAGAAGAATACACCAATTTGACTTCTGCCCATCACCTCCATCTGATACCATCTTGAGAGCATCTCTTGTTTTTTTTCTACTTCCCCAAAAAGCCCAGTGGATAATTTTTTTTTTTTTTTTTTAAAGATTTTATTTATTTCTTTGACAGAGAGAAACACAGTGAGAGAGGGAACACAAGCTGGGGGAGTGAGAGAGGGAGAAGCAGGCTTCCCACCGAGCAGGGAGCCCGATGTGGGACTCGATCCCGGGTCTCCGGGATCATGACCTGAGCTGAAGGCAGTCGCTTAACCAACTGAGCCACCCAGGCGCCCCGCAGTGGATAATTTTAGATGCTACCATGGTGGGGCTGTTCTGCGATTTTTACCGTAGGATGGTATTCTCTGTATGCTACGGCACATGTGTCATATTGAATATAAAACATTTATTACAGGACGTCATGCTTTTTCCATCTAGTCTCACCATGCAAGCTGAAAGCAGCCACCTGAAGAGGGAAACAGCGCTGGCAGGAAAGTAGGCCAACCGGTCTCCAGCAGACACAGACGGTGCTGGCCATGTGATACATACCAGCACGTCCACATAGAGGATCCAGCAGTGCTCCCGGGGGCTAACGCACAGGGACTTCAGGTCAACGCTGCTCTTGTTGTTAAATATCCGGTAGAGGGTATTAGCGATCTCCATGCCAAGGTCATCACCTCCTCGACCTTCAAATTCAGGGGTAGCATTGGCTGAACTACAAAGAGAGGTAACAGAAAAGCTGAGTGAGTCTTTTCAAAAACAAAGAGCAAAGACACAGGCTTTGTTCCAGTGGCCCTGTGGAATGCAGGAAGGACCAGAGCTATCAGGAAAGTCACTGCAGTGGGGAAGGGTGGCACCCACCCCTTTTCCAGCCTCCAGACGTGTGCACAGGGAGTCAGGCGGGCACCGCGCCCCGTTAGGGTACATGACGGGCATCCCCCCCGCCCACTCACTTCTAACAGAATCCATTTTTATCCAAAGAGAAATAAGAGAACAATAGTAAAGTGAACTTGGCCAGTAATAATTAACTCTCTGAAGAGTGGAGTACGCCCGAGGGGCCAGCCCGGGAAGCCAGGAGGCCTGGGGACTCAAGCAGTCTGGTTATAGACAGGTCATGTTACGAACCCCACCCTGAGTTTCCACGGCCTCAGAATGCACCACGAACGCTCAAAGCAGAAACTGCAACATAAGTACAGTGAGTGCCCTTCCTGGAATGATTGAGATCTGTATGACAGGAGGCCAGTTATGTCCTACAACATGGCTTATCGCTGTACTGAACAGCAGAAAAGGGAAAGAGGATGACTGGAGGCTGATTAAATATTAGATTAACCCTTTTACTTTATTTGCTATTTTTTCCTGAGGAAACACTTTTCCACTTTGGCCTCCTGAACCTTATGCCCAAGGACCTCAATGAAGAAGGAACAGGCATTGACATTTGCTGCCCTAAGCATCACTCCGAAGTACCAAATGGGCAATTTCTGAGGGTTTTGGCTGAATAAAAACAAACCCTCAAACCATCGATGAGATAAGTAAACATTCCAGTAATCATTCTACGGTAACGGACAGGCTCCAGAAAGGTAAGACACCAGCTGCTTCATGACTCTCTCTACAAAATCACATACTGAAGCCTTCCAGTGGCCGCACTCATCCATCTAGAAGGTACCAGCTCCTGCCGGGCACTGGAGGGAGGGCCTGAGCAAGGCGGATGAAGGCCCCAAGGCAGCAATCTCACAAAGTCAGGGGGAACTTCATGACAGGGAGCAAACAGCAGGAGTGGGGCGCCGGGGAGGACGTCGGCCAGTGCTGGGAGTCACAGGCGACCTCACACCGGAACGTGGACAGAAGTTGGTCAGGCTGCGGCTGGGCAGGCGGATTCCAGGCAAAGCAAAACCTGTGTGAAGGCTCAAGGCTGTGCCCACCCCATGTGTGCAATGCTAAAAGAAACCTCACCTGATATATTTAAGTATCCCTTCTGTCTAGTCCATTCGAATATAGGCAGAATGACCCCTCAAGCAATGAGAGTGTATCACCATATAGTCACTTTGCTTCTCTGACTCTACAGCCTTCTCTTACTGCTACAGGCCAGCAGAGCCCCAGTTTAAAGTCCCCAAGAGAAACTTCATCAGCCTCCCTGTTCCCTCACTGCTTCTGCTGGACACAGGCACTGAGCCATGAAAAGCAGCTCATTTATGGTGAAATAAACAAGTTCCCAAGGACCAACTGAATAATTCTGCACAGCCAGCAAAACAAAAGCTGTTTCTAATTGACGCACTAAGCAGTCAATAGTAAGATCCATCTTGTAAGTATTTAAAAACACATCTGTATAGCTCTGAGTAGACAAATCTAGCCAGAGGTTCTTGTGCTTAAAACGTGCACTTTTTTCCTGACTGCAGTGGGCCACACCCTCCCAGGGAGACTAATTACTCAGGGTCTGATGCATCTGTTCTTTTACACCCTATGGGATGGCTTACAGATCTTCCCAGGTCCAACTGGCTAAATTAATCCACACACAAAACCATGCCCCACTGGGGGTTTTTTTTGACACTGAACTAATTTAAAATGGGAATTTTTCCTATTCGAAAAGCTTTTTTTTCCCCCCTTTAAACACATTATTCCGGGGCACCTGGGTGGCTCAGTCATTAGGCGTCAGCCTTCAGCTCAAGTTGTGATCCCGGGGGTCCTAGGATCGAGTCCTGAATTGGGCTCCCTGCTTGGCAGGAAGGCTGCTTCTCCCTCTCACTGCCCCCGCCTGTGTTCCCTCTCTAGCTGTGTTTCTCCCTGACAAATAAATAAAATCTTAAAAACAAACAAACAAACAACACGTTAGTCTTTCAGCATAGCTGGTAGCCAGGCAGAGAGGAAGGTTTAGAAGCTCATGAGACCACAGAAAGCCCCTGCATCTGGATGGTGCCCAGGCCCTGGAGTGACTCTGGAGAGGCGGCTAGAAAAATGGAAGGAAATTGTTGGGGTGGGGAGAGGGTGGGGGCATAAGACTTCAGGTAACATAAGAAAAGCCAGAGACCCTATATTCTAACAAAGGATGAAGAGGAGGGTTGGGGTAGAGAACAGAGGGTCCTCTCTCATCACTAGGGGAGCTCCTGGAACAAAAGGACACTTCTTAGTAGAAGTGGACAGAGATGCAGACCCAGAAAAGGGCTTCAGAGACCACGTCAGAGGACAAGGATGCCCACAGGGGCTGATCAGGTAACCCCGTGCTCCGGACAAAGAGCTACCTGTGATCTGCAGGCAGTGATAGGGACTCTGAGAAACTTTCTGGCTCATCGAAAGGCACTTTAACTCAGCTTTGAAAACAAACTCCGTCAGTGAAACAAACATCTCACGGATGGGCCTGGAAAGACCTCAGACGGGCTGACTCTCTCATTTTACAAGGAGGAAAATGTGAATGTTCTTTTGGAACCATCGGAAACCACTCTCAGCACTTCGGAGGTACCAGCTCACTATATCCCTCACAGCCCTATGAACTAGGCACTATTTCCGACCCTATTTTAGAGAAAAAGGAACTGAGTCCCAGGAAGGTTGCAGAATTTGTCCAGGCTCACACAAGTAGCGACTGGGAAGCTAAGATTCCAACCCAGGCAGCCCGGTCCTTACCTGCTAGGCGGTGCTGGACTCCCACTGAATGTGTAATTCGCCATGCCTGGCTTGTAGCCTAACGTGAGTCAAGGTAATGAATGGATGCTCCAGCCTTGAGACTTATTACAAGACCACAGATATTGGAGTCAAGGAATGCAAACCAAAGGAGTCCTAGATAAAAAGCTTTTCTATTAAGTGCAAAGTTTAAAAGAAGAGAGTGTGTGTGCACGGGCTATTAAACCGGGACCCTGGCGCAAAGGTATCACAATACATTCTTTCAGTAGCGGAGTACACACTTGGCACTTGGGGCATAAAACCAAGTGCTTTCTGGTCTACAATTGCCAAAACCAATTCAGATCCTGCATAGAGGATGACCCAGCCCCTCTTCCTGGGCTGTGGGGAAACTGCTTACCAAGCCTATAAACTAATAAAAATCCTGGGAACGCTGCCCCTCCCAGTTCTCCACCCCTCCTGACTCATCACCCCTACTCTGCTCCTCCTGCTTAGGCCATCTCTGGTTTAACTGGCATAGGGTGAGATGAAGGCCATGTCTACCTGGGACAGGACTTCAGACACTAGGCCCATTGTTTCCCTTGTGATCAATCTAGCCTGCAAATCTATGGAGTTTTACAGCCAGGCAGAAAAAAGTGATTTAGTGGATCTGTGGGGCAGGGCTAATTCTAGGCCTTTAGCGTCCAGCCCTGTGGCAGACCCCCAATACCTCCCATTCCCCTGTCTGCACAGGTGCTCACTCCTAAGCCTGCAGAAGCTTTCCCTGTGAGTGGGAACGGGGTCAGGAACACATTTTGAACTTTTCATTGTAAGCCCTTGAATGAAGTTTCTGGGAGAGTTATCAGCTCTGGAGGCTTCCAGGGTATAGCTAGCTTCGACGGACTTTTGCAGGTTGCCTGTCTGCTTTGTCCCCCGCACCCCAGCCCATCAGGCACTAACAGTGACTCCCTTCAAGGAGCACTAAGCAGTGAGGAACAGAGACCAAGCAGCTCCATCCTCCAATTCAGGGCTTGAAGCTCTGGTTGAACATTAGTGATAAATACGAGTGATCACAATGAAAAGTAGTTAAGCTCTCACAGGGAAGTGACAAGTGTTGGGCACAATGAAATGTCTATGAATGAAAAATATCGTCCTCAACTTCCCCCAGTGAAGAACTGAAGCCTCTCGGAGAGGCTAAACCAAGCTTTCTGATACCTGTCTCCCCCCCCCCCCCCCCCCCCCCGCCCCCTCAACATGGTGTCAGAGCTACAAAGAACTAGATGGACCGCCCCCTAGTGGTATCCCAGAGTCATATACCAGCTCCCTAAATTCTTACCCTCCTCTGGGCTTCAGATGGAAACTATCCTTTCCCAAAGTTTCAAAGTTCTGATTTAAAACAGCCTGTTCTCAAGTTACAGCTAACACACCAAAGCCATGAGACAGGAGTTAGGGGGTCTGAGCGTGCTACCAGTTTTAGCGATGCCAGGCATCTCCCGAGCAGCGCTCAGGAACCTGAAGTCTCTACTACTCCACAGGGATGGGGTCAGGGCCAGTGCAGCCAGGTACCATCCCCAAAGGGCAGCATTCCCAAGACACAGGGGAAATTATGGGGGTGGGAGGCAATCTCTGCCTCAGGGGCCACTTATTCTTCTAAGTAGACAAAACTGAAGTAGAATGAGTTAGCAGAAAAGCAGTTTTCTGAGACTTCTCTTAACCACTAGGAATCTAAATAATGAAACTGCAAGTTGCTGATAGGTCAAGTCAAGCTGGGCTCAGACTGACAGCCCGCCCCACCCCAAGCTCAGTAACAACACCTAGCTTCAGCCTGAGGATGGAGGAGTGCCTGGGGCTCTCCAGCAAAGGCTTGGTGGGGACACCCTTCATGCTCGGCACAGCCACAGACGTCCAGAAGCCATTCCTATTTGCTGCATCGGATAAAGGGGTTTATGCAATTATGGGTTGCTCTCCGAAGACCCAGATGAGGTTCAGAAACAGTGGTGCTTGGTAAACCAAAATCTCCCTTCTCTGGAGGAACACAAGGTTTTGTGAATCTCTCAGGTGAATCTACCGGCTAGACTGATCACATTAACCGAGCCACACAAAGACACTAAAGTCTTGCGATTAACCATCTTAAAAGAGAGTTGAGAGAACTCCCTGGGAACTGGAGCTTCTGGGCCTGCTAAGAGTCTCCTGGGACTTACAAAGGGAGAAAGGAGAGGAGCAGGCAGCCCTGTTTGACCAGGAGGCAGCGGCTCCTTCTGGAAGCTGGATTTTGGGAAGAGGTGGGTCCAAGCGTCCTCCCACTCTGGAGCCACCCTCCCTTTACAGCTGGAACAAGAAAGAGACAAAAGCAGCAGGCTAACCTGGAGACATGTTCAGACACAGAGCCACAATGAAATGTGCCCCATATGCCAAGCATCTGAGGGCAACACCTTCCCTTTGGAGTGGTTGGGCTGACTGAAGCAAGTAGAAGATAATAAAGAGGTAAAAAAGAAAAGCAAATTACAGTGCTTCACACATGGTGTCAGCTCCTCAGTGACTGTTTACTGCCTTGAATTAGGCAGATCAAGGCCAGGAGAGGCATTTTCTTCCACCAAGAGCAAAGGGATAAGTTGGAGACTTGAACAAGCTCACTGCGACTTAAAGGATGGGGCCAGTCCCACTGGATGACTCAGGCTGGTGAAAACAGCTAGGTCCAACCAAAGGGAGAAGACGGCTGGGGTGTGGGGGTCTTGCAGGGCAGGGTACAGGAATGAACTAGAAGGGAAACTGGCCAGAAAGCTGAATGTAGATATGTTCTCGGAACTCTGAGCATAATATCCCTGGAAAGCCGGTTTCCATGGGCTGCATAGAGGCACAGAATGGAATAAACCAAGACCCAGACTGGGAGAAGCCTGAGCTGGCTTGACCAGCTCTATGACCCTGGGGAATTCACTTACCTCCTCTCAACACTGGTTGTCTCTCTCATAGTGATATCGTGAGGACCAAATTCTTTTTATTTTATTTATTTATTTGTCGGGGGTGAAAGGGGGAGAGAGAATCTTAAGCAGGTTCCACTGTGGAGCCCAATGCGTCACTCGATCCCATGACCGTGGGATCATGACTTGAGCTGAAATCATGAGTAGACACTCAAGCAACTGAGCCACCCAGGCACCCCAAGGACCAACCTCTGAGTCTGAAAGAAGACCAGAAGACGCTACCTCATTATATAAATGGGAGTTTAGCATCTATGCCAAAAAGGTGCACACAGCAGGCCCAAGGTCGCTATCTTTAAAAGGGCCTGCTTGCAAGATGGACTCTCGTTTGCCACCTCGGAACTTGGCAGTAAGAACGTTCCCAGTCAACAGTGAACTGTAGTCCGCCGTGCCTGGACTATTCACGCAAATAATATGATAAGGTGAATGTGTCCTTTCCTTCTAGGAGTCTGGAATTTTAGTACATGTTAAGCAGAGGGTGCCCATGTGACCCAAGCCCCAACAAAAATCTTGGGTGCCGAGTCTCTAAGGGGCTTTCTTGGGCAGAATCATCATCACATGTTGCTCCATTTCCATTGCTATAATAAATCTCGGCCATGAGTACAACTGTATGCGGAGTCCTGTGGGTCCTCCCAGCTAATCTCCAAATATGGGGGTGGTCTTAGGGACCCTAATATAGAATCGATATTAATACCTGCACCTAGCATGAACTAATAGAGATCCTTACCACCTCAAGTCACCACCTAATTAGAAGCAAAGTTATAGACAGAAGATAGGACTGGGTGAGGCAATGGCAGGGCGGGGGCAGGGAACACTTCCGAAAGCCCGCTGGGAGCCAATCATTGTGGTGATGCTCACTCTGTCTTCCTAACTTCCTTTCTTCATCATCACCACGGTATTATTATTCCTATTTTTTAGAGAAAGAAATTCAGGCAAAGAGAGACTGAGTAACTAGCTTGAGGTCACACAGCTGGCCAGAAGAGTATGGCTGGCTGTAGAAAGTACAGAGTCCTGGCTCTTCCCACAGCCACGCTGCCCGCCTCACTGCCACTCCCTCTATCAGGCTGTGTGGCCAGCCCTCGTCTTTTCTCCGCCAAGCAAGTCATGAGAAGTTTTCTGCAAAACTAGAGCAGGAGGGCACCTGGGTGGCTCAGAGGATTAAGCCTCTGCCTTCGGCTCAGGTCATGGTCTCAGGGTCCTGGGATCAAGGACCTCTCTCTCTGCCTGCTTCTCTGCCTACTTGTGATCTCTCTCTCTCTGTCAAATAAATTTTAAAAATCTTAAAAAAAAAAAAAAAAACTAGAGCAGGAAGAGAAACAGGGCATTTTAGACCAAATGGCCCTTATCATCTATGTTTGATATTTTTCAAAGCATCACAAAACCCACCATTTCATTTGACTCTCAGAACCACCATGTTCTGGGCTACCTGGCAATGCCCCAGTTTCTCAGACAGGGACAACGAGGCCCAGGATGGAACAGGTGACTGGACAAGGGCAGGACTCAAGCCAAGGCCTTCTTCCACAGATCCCAGTGCCCAGCACCTAGGAGGAACGCAGGAGATACCTGCTAGCTGCAGAAATGATGACTGAATACAAAATAAAATTGGGCTCAATAGGAAACCAGAGGTCTAGTCCCCAAATCTTCTTTTACATCATTCTTCCTTGGGGCACCTGGGTGGGTCAGTTGGCTAAGTGCCTGACTCTTGATTTCGGCTCAGGTCATGATCTTAGGGTTGTGGGATGAAGCCCCGAGTCGGGCCCCACGCTCAGCAAGGAGTCTGCTTGAGGATTCTCTCTCTCCCTCTTCCTCTGGCCCTCCTGCCTAGCTCGTGCACACATATGTGCGCGCGCTCTCTCTCTCTCAAATAAATAAATGTATCTTTTAAAAAAATATAAATCATTACAAACATATGCATAAGGATGCCTGGGTGGTTTAGGTGTCCAACTCTTAGACTCAGCTCCGGTCTTGATCTTGGGGTTGTGAGTTTAAGCCCCATATTGAGCTCCATGCCCAGCATGGAGCCTACTTAAAAAAGAAAAAAAGGGGCGCCTGGGTGGCTCAGTTGGTTAAGCGACTGCCTTCGGCTCAGGTCATGATCCCGGAGTTCCAGGTTTGGGCCCCACATGGGGCTCCCTGCTCAGCAGGAAGCCTGCTTCTCACTCTCTCACTCCCCCTGCTTGTGTTCCCTCTCTCGCTGTGTTTCTCTCTGTCAAATAAATAAATAAAATCTTAAAAAAAAAAAAAAAAAAGGAAAAAAAACGTGAAACGCCTGGGTGGCTCAGTCGGTTGAGTGCCTTTAGCTCAGGTCATGATCTCCTTGGGATCGAGTCCCTAGTCAGCCTCCTTGCTCAGCGGGGAGCCTGCTTCTCCCTCTGCCTGCAGCTCCCTCTGCTTGTGCTATCTCTCTCTCTCTCTCAAATAAATAAATAAAATCTTAAAAAAAAAAAAATGCATAGTACTGACCAGTCAACGAAGAACTCCAAGTAACCTTCATTTGGTTTCTCCAGCTTTGGCGTCCCCATTTCTGCTTTCACACCCACCAAGATGTCTGTATGACCCTATGAACACATGCAAGAAGGGTCCTCACTCAGGACAGGTAGCCAGATACCCAACCACCAACCTTCTCTCCCAAACTAGGTCCCTGGGGGACTCTTTTAGGAGTAATGCAAAGGAATCTGGGAAGTGGCCCTTTGAAGAGATAAGAGGTTCTTCACATCTAGAGAGATGCCCTCCCAGAGTCTGGCATGGGTCTTGGATCCCCTGGAAAAATATGCACTCCCAAACCCCAGAGGGGCCTGTGACTGGCTCCCTAGGGCCTGCCTATCCTCCTCCGGGGCATGGCCTGTGGCCACAGTACTCACCAGCTTAACCCTGGCTGACCCACTGGTGTTAGACACTACATCGGTTTCCACTTCGACACATCGGTAGTCCTCACAGCCGCGGCCATCCACACGGAGGTCTTCCTACCGGCAACAATCACAACCAGTCACCGACAGACGTCTCAACTCATTCATGCCATTTCCCCCAGGAGAACTAGGCAGTACAACATCCTCTCTTAGCGAATCACCCAGAATTCTGTCCTTGTAGTGAGAACAGTATTACCGTTTTTCACGTGAGAGAACGAAGACTCAGAAAAGTAGAGCAGTGTATCCGGAGCTCCCACAGCTGGGAGAACAAAACTGGGTTTCCACCCAGGTCAGCCGAGGGCAAAATCCAGACTACATCCCCAAACAGGCACAAAAAACAGACAAAATCTGAACGAGACAAAATAAGCTGCCTCTTCCCAAATCGGCAATTTCCAAAGGGCACCAGGAAGTATGTGTTGTTAGAGTTACATCTGTGCCAGCTGTGTCCCTCCTGCCCCCCCAAACTTAACGAGATATACCCTGTGGACAGTCAAAGATAACCCAGCGCTTCTCTTCCAAACCAGGCATTCTCGAAAACAGGGACAGCACACTTTGGCCCGAGGGTAGCCCGCTTCTGTTAATCGCTTTACTGGAACTGGCCGCACCCGCTCCTTGAGGCAGTCTGTGGCTGCTTTCCCGCTGTGATGGCAGAGCCACGTGGCTGTGATGGGGCTCTTATAGCCTGTGAGCCCCAAATCTTCACTATCCAGCCCTTCACAGAAGTGTGCCGTCCCCTGCTACCGATGGATTTCAGAGTGGTCTACGTACTGCCTACCCTTTATCCCCAGGTATTCACTTCTGTAATTTACGTCCATCAGTGTAACTCAAGGGTATCTTTTATGCCTCGGCTGTAATCCAATACTGTCATTACTTATGCTGTCGCTCCAAGTGTTCCAGATTTGGCCACTGGCGGTTCCTCTGGGTTGGTTCCTGGATTCTTCCAACATGCCTGCAATCTTTTTTGAGCACATCTTTACTTCTGACAAGACAAGATGTTCCTGCCTCTGCTATTTCTCCCTGCTCCAGCCCTGGGATCAGCCCTTTCTCCGAGGAGTCCTGGTTCCTTTCACTGAAGAAGTTCATTGCTACGGGGGTATCACTGTTCCTAGAATTTCTCCACAGAGGGAGCTAGACAACATCTATGGATGCTAACCCATACAGCTGTATTTACTTTTCAATCCATCCACGTACGGGGAGCCTGGGTGGCTCAGTTGGTTAAGCCACTGCCTTCGGTTCAGGTCATGATCCTGGAGACTGGGGATCGACCCCCGCATCGGGCTCCCTGCTCAGCAGGAAGCCTGCTTCTCCCTCTCTCACTCTCCCTGCTTATGTTCCCTCTCTGGCTGTGTTTCTGTCAAATAAATAAATAAAATATATATTTTTAAAAAGGCCATGTGCTCATACTGACAGTTGGTTCTAACCCCCGTCTTTTTTTTTTTTTTTTTAAGATTTTATTTATTTATTTATTTGACACAGAGAGAGATCACAAGTAGGCAGAAAGGCAGGCAGAGAGACAGGAGGAAGCAGGCTCCCTGCTGAGCAGAGAGCCTGATGCGGGCCTCGATCCCAGGACCCTGAGATCATGACCTGAGCAGAAGGCAGGGGCTTAACTCACTGAGTCACCCAGGTGCCCCTTCCTCCTTGTCTTATATGTAACTTCTTTCTCAGAAAGTGAGAGACCTGGCTCTCATTATCCACGATGTATTTATGTATTTGTTAAGTCTTGAGAAACACATTTACTAATGGAGTACAGTATTTGCACAGAGTTCTCTTTTTGTCTTCAGCCTTACAGTGCCCACCAGGAATCCTGTTTCCTGGTTGTCTTCGCCATCCTTCAGTGTGGTTCTGCGACCCCCCTGCACCGCTGAGGTTCATCCATCACTGCACTCCAGTGTGGGTCCCTC
Source organism: Spilogale gracilis (assembly GCA_004023965.1). Taxonomy (NCBI): domain Eukaryota; kingdom Metazoa; phylum Chordata; class Mammalia; order Carnivora; family Mephitidae; genus Spilogale; species Spilogale gracilis. The sequence goes on from PITA01002871.1 coordinate 47,179, forward strand.
ATATCCTGGCTACTTTTGATCATTCACTCATTCACTTTTTGGGTACACGGACTATCACCACGGCTCTAGGAGTCAAAGTCATCAGAAAAGGCATGCTCAGGGAAAGGCCACTCTCCCCTCAGCGCCATCTTCCTGCCTTCGTCTGTAGTTCTTTCCCATCCACCCTCATCCAGTCTAAGTGCTGGTTCATCATTCCTGTATTTCCTTTGCACAAATGAGCAGATACATGAATTTATACCCCTTTCTTTCTTAGATGAAGAGTAACACACTACAGATACACTTTTATACTTTGCTTCTGTTTTGCTTTTTCTTTAACACTTAATAATACATACACAGGCAATCACTAAACATCGGCTCATGGAGATCTTCCTCATTCTTTGTAAACATTTTCTGAGAGCACTCTTCTTTCAGAAAAAGATCCATTAGCTTCATCAGATTCCCAAAGGCATTAATGTTCCTCAAAATGTTTAAAAACACTGTCCTAACGTACATAAGGGTCACAAATTTACCTTTAAACTGCCTAGCTAACTGCACATATAATTGACATTTTTATTTAGAGACACTGAAATCCAGCAAAGCACTGCGTTCACCCAACTCTGACCTTCTACCCTGTTTCTACTCTTTCCCTAGTCCACGCCTGTTAATGCAGAGAAAATACACATCACAAGTCAGCCTGATGTCCCTTTGCAGCTCGTCCATTCCCCAGGCCATCTCCTTCCTGAAGGGAGTCCCCATCTTGAGTCTGGCCAGACCTGTACTTGAAAAGCGATAGAATTTCAAGTCTAGGAAATGAAACTCCGGGAAGGAACTCCATAGAATGATTCCTCTTCACTGGAGGACCCCAAAACGACAGAACTGTCTCCTTACAACTCCAGCCACAGAGCAGGTGAGGCTTCCTAAGCTCTGAAGCCCCATCCCCCGTGTGCCCTGGGAGGAAAAGTGAAAAGAGGGCCCAGAAACATCACTCACGAAGACTACTCCTGCCTGAGTTGCAGGTCAGGTGCAAGTGTGAGCAACCACTAGGAGTAAAAGCCATGAGCTCCAGGTACCGTCTTGCAAAACTAGCTGCTTGACCTAAGACAAGCCGCTGGAGACTCGTACCTCCTTTGTTAAAAGACGGACATTGAATTAGAAGGCCTCAGAGGTGCTTCTCTAATGCTACAGATCTATAAATTAAAAGCATCACAATTATTTGCAAAAACTAACAGTAGCTGGTCTCTAATGTGCATTTACTATATTTGGGGTAACGCAACAGGATCACTACACAGTTGACACATTTAACTCTCACAATGACCCTGTAAGATAGGTTTTTTTCATCTCATTTTATAGATGAGGGAGGAGGATGAAGAATGCTAAATGTCTAGCCCCAGGTCACATGGCCAGTAAAAAGCACTTGAACTCCAAGCCAGAGTTCTTAACCCACAACTCCACATGGTCCCCTGCATTCTGAAGGGTCTCTTCACTGGGCAACAGGAGACAGCACAGGCCGCCCTCGAAGGATGAACTGCTGGCTCTCCCAGTTGGTCACAATGATGGAGAAAACAACTCTGAACGCAGGCAGACCACACATGACAGGGCTTCCAACTACGGCTTTAAAATACCACTTCTCTGGAAAGACCTTGTCATTAGCCTTTGTAGTAACAACCCCCCGGTTCCCGGAGGGGACTGGGAGGGGGTCAGAAAACCGGGCCTCACCAAGTACTGCCTTTCCAGCCTTTAAAATCACTCTCCACTCTCTGGGAAAGCCTCAGCAGACAAATAAGAGATAAACAAAAAGCTACAAATTTTCCTTTCCAAGGATGCACACAGTATATATAGTTTTTTCAAAGAAAAAAAGCACCCAAAGAATAGGAGAGAAACAAACCAAAAAACAAACAAATTCGTCCACATATCACTGCACTCAGGACTTTTTTTTTTTTTTTTTTAATCCAGCTTTCCTCATAAAAGGCTTAAGCATTACCCAAACCTGCCTGGTCTGGCTCAGAGCCACACACACTACCAAGATGTTTATTCGTCTGTAGTACTCGGAAGCAAAGCAATTAATCTGTGTGTGGCCATTTAAACGGGGGCTGCCCTGCAGTGAAAGCTCCATTCAAAAACCCAACAGAGATGCCATGGAGTGACAGACGGAGCTGTCCTTCTCAGCAGTGGGGGCTGGAGCCAGAGGAGGCTGGGATGGCTCCCAGTGTCCTCCCAGTGGTTTCTCACCCAGTCACAACAGCCCTGCCGGTTGGGGGTGGTGTGGGGGAGTCACCTCCAACCGATATATGTATTTTTTTAAAGATTTATTTATTTGAGAGAGGGAGAGAGAAAGACCATGCTCGGGAGAGGGGCAGAGGAAGAGAGAGAGACAGAGCGAGAATGAATATCCAAAGCAGACTCCCCACTGAGCGTGGAGCCCGATGTGTGGGGCTCCCTCCCACAACCCAGAGATCATAACCTGGGCCAAAACCTACAGGTGGATCTTCAACCGGCAGAGGCACCCAGGCGTCCCCCAACCTATATTTAATTCTCTCCTGTCACATACCAGCTTTGTGACCTTGTGCAAGTTAGCTCCTCAACAGCTTAGAGTCTGTCTCTTCATCAGGAAAGCAGGAATCACCCCAACCTTACAGAGTTACAGGAGAATCCAAACGCCAGGAATCATTTAGGGGAGCCTCAGCACAGTGTAGCGCACAGACATGCCCCCTGCAGTTCCCTTCTCCCACTCCTGGGGCAGCTATGAGCTCACCAAATCCTCAAAAACAACCCTGCAGGGAGCTTATGGATGAGGTCGCTCACTGAGCTGCCCTTTTCACTGCCTGTGGCAGAGTGGAAGGACAACTGACTACCCTCAGAGCCACCTGTCTCAAACCCAAGTAACCCAGTCCTATCACTTGCTAAAGGAAACTGACAAGTGGGTTCTACTAACCTGACACACTTGGAAGAATTTAGAATTTAGCCTTGGCAGTGAGGTTAAACCCCCATTACCTTGCTCTGACCTGTCCAACACCTCGGACCTGCTACAGAACGGAGACTAGAACACTTCTCCTACTAGAATGCGACCCCACTTAGGAGAAGGACCACATCAGACCCAGCTCTGCAGGCCGTGGCCCAGGTCACAGCAGGCAAAACCAGACGTCAACCCTCGCTCACCTCCAAGTGTACCAAGTAGTCCGCAGTTTTTTTCAAGGATATGATTCTGTTCACTATACACAGTGTGGGTGCAGGCTTTTTGTGCCATGGGCCCGCAAATGGGAAGGGCATGGGGCTCAAAATCAGGAGTCCTGGTGGCTGGCTCCAGCTTTGGGGGCGGGTTGAGCAGCTGAATACTGACTGCTCAGTTTTACAGCTAAGGACCCCAGTCTCAGCCCTGTTCCCCTCTTTTTTGCACTGTTCTGCCAACAATGCTCACAATGAAAGCTAGAGCCATGGAAAAGAAACAAAAACCATCAGGTGAGCCCCACCTCCCTTCAACTGCCAGGAAAAAGTCCATTAAGATGGCTTTGACAAGGCCCCAAGAGGAATGCCTCATGGTGGGGCTAATCCATCACTAGGACCTGGTCTGAAGCTTTGAAGGCCAGTTTCATGTCCAGGTCATGGCCACAGCACCAATAAGCAGACCTCTGGGTAGCCCAACATGCCTCTGGTTCCACTGAGGCCACGTGACCGAGCCACGGTCCACCTCCAAGGGCCAGAGCCAGTGGTAAGGGCTTGACCCCACATCCAATCCAGAGAGCAACCAGCTACTCTGGCACGAAACTGACTCTCTCCTTGGAATCTGATCTCTGACCCAGGAAATACTTGAGAAGAAGGGATTTCAAGAGGAACTGACAGGATAGGTAGGAAGGGTGGCTGGAGAGGCCACATGAAAGAAAGGCCAGGGTGGGGGTTGGGCGGCGGTGACAGATTTTTACCAAGGTGAAAGGAAGCTGGACAGCAAGTGCTGCAGAGAAGAGATATACTTCAGAAGAGAGAAGTGGAGGGGTCACCACTGACTTAAAGACAAGTAGACACACGGACCACGTGATCTATGGTGGAGCCCACGAGATGTGGTGCCCTGGAGCTGCCTTGGGATTTTCCAGCCCTTGCCACAAGTCTGCTTTTCCTTGAGATAATTTAATAATCTCTAGACCTCAACAGCCACAGGCTGAACTGCTGGTGGAGTCACAGGGATGGCTGGGAATACAGTGGGCACGGTTCAGCGCAAAGCCACACTTCCAACGGAAAAAACAAACTTGAAAGGGAGTCAACATCTCTTCAGTGTTGACCACATACCAGGCACTCTGTATTCCCCCGTCTCATCATTCCTCACAACCCCATTCTGGCCCCCCAGATGGATACGGTCTCATTTAACAGAGGAAACTGGCACAGAAACTCAGGTAAAATCGCTCTCGCTGTGAATGGCGTGGCTGGGAGAGGAGCTCCACCTGGTCTGGCTCCCAGGTCCTCCAGCAACCACAGCAGGAGACCACGTGACCTCGAGCTGGCAGGAGCAGAGACTCAGTGGCAGACCCTCAGCTGGACCTTGCCAGTGGTCTGCCCACAAGCCAACGTCTGCTGGTGGCATCCCAACACTTTATGAAAATGTCCATTCCCTTGGGGCGCCTGGGTGGCTCAGTTGGTTGGGCGACTGCCTTCGGCTCAGGTCATGATCCCAGAGACCCAGGATCGAGTCCCACATCAGGCTCCATGCTCGGCGGGAAGCCTGCTTCTCCCTCTCTCGCTCCCCCTGCTTGTGTTCCCTCTCTAGCTGTGTTTCTCGCTGTCAAATAAATAAACTCTTAAAAAAAAAAAAAGAAAATGTCCATTCCCAGGCTCCAGCCCCAAAGGTGCAGATTCACAAGGTCTGGGTAAAGCCTGGGAATCTGCACTTTGCAGGTGAATAAAAGGTATTTCAAGGCTTCAGAATCACAGGGGTTAGGTGGAGATTAGCTGTGTCTCCTCATGAAGAAAACACACTTCTAGCCAGTTACTCAAACTCTGAGATTCTGCAAATTCTAAAATCTGTCCCCCACAATTCCTGAATATCGTAAACAGAGAAAAAAAAAGCAGTTTGAGATACAAGTTATAAAATAAAAGCTGTACAAAGAAAGGCAATGGGGGGGGGGCCTGGTGGCTCAGTCGTTAAGCGTCTGCCTTCGGCTCAGGTCACAATCCCAGGGTGCTGGGATCAAGCTCCACATTGGGCTCCCTGCTCCTCCCTCTACCACTGCTTGTATTCCCTCTCTCACGGTCTCTATCTTTGTGAAAGAAAAGAAAAAGGAAGGAAGGAAAAGAAAGAGAGAGAGGAGAAAGAAAGAGAGGGAGGGAGAGAGGGAGGGAGGGAAATAGGGCTCTAAAGGAACTTATAATAAAAGTGGGAAAAATACTACTTGGAAAGATAATACAGTATATACCATGAACTATTTACGGTCTAGAAAAATGGAGTGTGAGAGGGGGCAGTGCCCAGAACTTCCCCTCTTCCTCCCTATTTGCTCACACGTTTCCAGATGGAAAGAGAAAGAAAGAGAAATAGAAATGGGGATTCTCTCTGGCCTTTGCTTTGGGAACCTTATTTAAGGACCAGACAACAATGGCTTTCACTGCAACATGAAAGTCAAGTAGGCACTGCAATCACACAGATCTGGATTTCTGTTCCCGCTCCACCACGTACTTTCTATGTGACCTTGGACCCTGTCTGAGCTCAATAGAGATGTTAATACTCACCTTCAAGCCAATTTCAAAGATGCAGTGACATAAAAATTATAATATGTACCTAACCAGAGTGGGACAGCTCAGCCTTCAAAGGGTGACAGGGAACCCAACAGAAACCAATCCAATCATATACTAAGAATATTGACTGATCAACCTTCCCATTTATCCTGTCCCACTCCCTCAGATCCACTCCCTATCCTTCTCTGGCCTCATCTGTATACTAGGTTAACTCCTTCCAAACTGCATCACCCGGACTCCCTTCACTGGCTTATGGTTAGGCCAATGAGAGGAACAAAAGGAGATGAGACAGTGCTCCCCGTGCCCCCATCCCTACTGCAGCCACATTTCTGACAGTGCTTTTTCATCTGGTCAAGACTACAACTTCTGGTGAGCAGCTCTTCCTCCACAGTGCTAGCTATTGTTGGCTAACAATATCTGCTAACACAACTGCCTCCCTTGGCCCCTTCAGCCTAGGGCAACAGCTACTCCCTGCGGATGCTAGTCTCTGGGCTGCTCAGTATCTCTTCTCAGTTCCCTTAAATCCACCCACACCACTAGAAATTGTCCTATCATAGAAGTCTCCTGAATTATGTGAATGGGATTCCATATTCTGCCCGGACCTGATATGACTCACCCTCCTTGCTCACAAACTGCTTTCCCTCAAGTGTGCCCCATGCTCCCAGTGGCCATTTTTGGGTCTAATGATTCTGTCCATCCTTTCACCTGACCCAAGCTGAAGCAAAGAACTTTTTCTCCTGATGATGTTGGAATTGAACTAGAAGGCATGGCTTCTTATATACAAAGGAAATGTAACCCCAGGAGCTGAGACGTAACCACATTCTTCCTACCACATGGCCTGAGAAACAGGAGGCCAGTATGAAGAGAGGTAAGAACAAGCAGAGGCTTAAGAGGCAGCAGAGATAAGCAAGGGAGAGCCTGAACATGATCCTGAATTCCTGGAATAACACTCGTAACCTTCTAAAGCATACTTTTTCTGCTTGAGCAAGTGTGTTGGTTACCATTACTAGCAACTGAGTCCTCAACATACACTGTGAGGTTAATTTCAACAGCTTCCCAGATGCTTCAGTAGTTCAATTGGTTAAGTGTCTACCTTCGGCTCAGGTTATGATCCCAGGGTCCTGGGAATCGAGTCCCCCCTCCTGAGCAAGAAGCCTACTTCTCCCTCTGCCTGCCGCTCCCCCTGCTTGTGCACACACACTCTCTCTCTCGCTCTCTCCCTCTGACAAATAAAATCTTTAAAAAATAATAATAATTTCAACTGCTTCTTTTTTTTTTTTTTTAAAGATTTTATTTATTTGACAGAGAGAAACACAGCCAGAGAGGGAACACAAGCAGGGGGAGTGAGAGAGGGAGAAGCAGGCTTCCCACCGAGCAAGGAGCCAGATGTGGGGCTGGATCCCGGGTCTCCGAGATCATGACCTGAGCTGAAGGCAGTTGCTTAACTAACTGAGCCACCCAGGCGCCCCTCAACTGCTTCTATTTACCACCAAGATGAAATACCCTTGGAATAAGTAAAGGAATCAAAGGCTGAAAGGAAAACGATGACAGAAGCTGAAACTGACCATACTGGACCAAAGGTGAAAAGTAAAACAAACCAACCAAAACACAAGTAGGTCTACAGATACAGGAAAGAACAGGATTCCAGGTACGTACTGTACAAGATGCACTGCTGGCACTCAAAGACCCACAAAACAAAAGCTGAGGTGATGTTAGAGCTGAGTCAGTGGAGACCCCATTGGAAGTTAATCACCTGCCTTCGACCTTTATTCATATAGGGTCAATTCTGTTTCCTTCCTCCATAAATATAGCAAACTTGTAGCCAACACTAATAGTCCTTATGAAGAGACTTATTTAAAGTCAGTTACTCTGGGGGTGCCTGGGTGGCTCAATCGGTTAAGCGTCTGCCTTGGGCCTCAGGCCATCATCCTAGGGTCCTGGGATCAAGCCCCACATCAGGCTCCCTGCTCAGTGGGAAGCCTGCTTCTCCCTCTGTCTCTGCCTGCTGCTCCTCTGCTTGTGCTCTCTGTCAGATAAATAAATCTTAAAAAAAAAAAAAAAAAAAAAAAGGCAGTTACTCTGCATGGCAATGATACACAAAGAAGAGCATTTACCAACAATGTAGCCCTAATATTAGGTTCATGGTACTGGTAAGAGAGGTTTAACTTTAAAAATGAAAAAGAGTGTCCAACTGACCTCCTTTTTAAGACCTACCTTACTCAATCAAGGTCACTGAGTACATACTAAGCGCTGGACACTGGCTACGTATTAAAGGGATGAAATAACAGATTATTTATCTCCCAAGGTCCAGGAAGAAGGAGTGCCTGAGCCTCTAAACCCCTAGGATCAGGCTTCTAGCCACCTCAAAAACCTGATCTCCTACCACTAACCCCAGCCCATCCCTGTGGCTCCATACCTCCTCCACCTGAGAGCCTGCAGACTCAGCATCTCTTCCTCCAGGAAGGCTCAAGCCTAAATTCTTAATTCTTAATTCTTAAGCATGCTGGGAGTTCATTTAAAATGTTATTTCCTTAAGGAAGGCTCCCCTGACTTCCTGGACTAGATCAGGTCCCTGATTTTTTTTTCTTCACAGCTATCAGTACAATTTTACATACAAACACAGAAATTGATCTGTAATTTCTGTCTCTTCCTTCTAGCATGGGAGCTATATAAGGGCAGGATCCTTCCCATCTTTTGAGTCCAGCTTAGTTCTAGGTTGAATGGATGAATACAGAGTCCTGAAAACACACAGGAGAGACACTTGACATGGATTTAAGGGAGCAATTCCACCTCCTTAGGGAAGCCTTCAAAGCATCACAGCCCCCAATACTGTAGAGCTCCTTTGACCTCCACTAACTATACCATTTCCTTAGCATATGTGTTATATTCCATTGCCTTTACTTTATTCATCTTTGAAATAATAAAGGAATCAACTGAGGTTGAAGGAAAGGGGAGGCCAGAAGCTGAATGTGACCTCACTGGACCTAATATGAAAAGTAAAACACAAAATGAGTAGGCCTCTACAGGCAAGAAAAGGATTCTGGTTAAGCTTCACCAAGACCTCTAGGGATGTCTCTAACCTCAGTAGTTTACAAACAAGAACACACTTGGCTTTCCTCGGTAGCTCAATACATCCAACATTCTCCAACTCTCGCTCTGGAGTGATCTTAACTCCAGGGACTGAAAACTGACCACAGAAGATCTGAATATAGTTACAGCTGCCTGTACAGATCTTAGCTCTCCACGGTAGAGCTAAGTACCACTGGCTGTAGAGCTGCTTTTTAAACATCCTTCCCCCTTTATCTGTAAGGAAATTTATATTTCCAAAGCGCTTTCACCTCACTGCCTTCTCTCCCCGTGCTTCCCAACCACAAGGTAAGGACCAGCGGGCCAGAAGCCTCCCGCCAACCCTCGTTTCCTAGCAGAGAAAAGTGAGGCTCGGCCTAGTGATGCGACTCTTGAAGGCTGAAGAGACGGCCCCGGGAACTACCTTCCCACCCGGGTTTGAAACCTTGTAGACGCGGCAGGCTACGAGTACGCATACAGTCCTGAGGGAACCCTCGCCGTGGGGTCCTAAATACATCGGCGTAGCCGGCTTCGGGATGCAAACGCCTGCCGCAGCGCTGTCTAATCATCAGGTTAACCCAGCACGCCGCCGGGCCGCCTCCTCCCGAGCGAACCGAAGGCGCGCCGCCACCCGCAGCGCCAGGGGGACCCGGTGGCTGACGCCGCGGCGGAGCTACCTGAACGCCGTGCACGATATACACCTTCTCCGCCTCGCTCAGCGCCACGGACGCCATGCTGCCGAGCCGCCCCGCTCGTCGTACGTCATCTGCTCGCGCCTCCCCCGGGCCGACCGCGCCCCCCCCCGCGCCGACCGCGCCCCCCCCCCGCGCCAAGCGTCATCAGCCTGCGCGGCGGCCGCTCTTGCAGCCACCGCCGCTGCCGCCACCGCCGGCAGCTCGATGGGCTTCTCCTGCGCGCCGCCCCGTGTCTGGACGAGTCCAGGAAGCCGCGGCGCCTTGTGCTGGGGAGCCATCGCTGCAGCCCGAGGCCGGGTCCCAGGTCGGGGGCTGCAGGGGGAGGCGACGGCGGCGGCGGCGGGAGCCCCACCGGGGGCCTGGGACTGGGGAACTGCCTCCGGCTTCACGGTCAGTTGGGAGGGGGAACTGGGGTTGAGTGAAAAGGCTGGGGTGAGGCCAGAGGCGCGGGCCGGGGCCGGAGCTTAGGACTTGCAGTGGGAGAGGCGCGCGTCACAGTTTGCTCAGAGCTGGAGTTGAAGTAGCAGTGTGTGTGTGTGTGTGTGTGTGTGTGTGTGTGTGTGTGTGTGTGTGTTAGAGAGAGAGAGAGTGTGTGTGTGTGTTAGAGAGAGAAGGAAAGACCTGAAAGAGAAAGGACCTGAAAGAGAGACCGACCCCGAGCAAGGGGAGGCGGACGTCATGATTGACCTGAGTAACTGTCTCCTTGCTGTCCCCTCTTCCCCCAACCCTCCGTCCGGCATTTCCCTAGTCCTTAGGATGCTTGAAGAGAAGAGGCGGTGAAGCCCTCTTTACTTCACGGTGGGAGGGGTCCAGGCCGGGAATGAGTGCCCACTAGCCCCGAGGTGTCCTCACTCCACACCAAGGATTCCACGCCTTCCCCATCTCTCTGAGGCTGACCAGACGCTGACCCAGAACTTTGCAGGATTCCTCCTTACCCCAGGTGGTCACTGGAGCACTTTCCCAAAGAGAGGAGGGGACAGAGTCTTGGTAACTGGCGCTGGCAAGGGGCACAGTGCCCAGGCGCCCCTAGTACTTCCCAGCGATGGCTGGAAGCCTCAGCTTGATGCTGTGGTCGCTGGGAGCTGTAGACAGCTGCCCCCGGGCGGGGGAGGGCAGGGGACACGGACAGCCCTGGCCGGGGACAAGTAGGAGTATGGGCCTTGGATATCCAGAACGGATACCTGCAAGGTGAATATAGGGTCACTGAACGAGCCCATTAAGGCAAGGCAAGATAGAGGTATGGTATAGGTTTTAAAGAGGCCATGTGGATAAATGGAGGAAAGTTAAGCCAAAGTGATTAAAGCAAGGGTATCTGATGATTTTTCCAAATGTCCCTCTTTTAAGGAGCCTCCCTGTTCTCAAAAGTGTAACCCTTGACAGCTTGATCATCTAAAGAATGTATTTCTTTGCTAGTAGCTTCGATACCGCCTTTTAAGTAGCTATTGAAAGTTTACTATGAATGGGCTTTGTGCCAACTGTGGAACAGTAAGACAAATAAAACATAGCTTCCGTCCAGAGAAGCTCCCCAGGCAGAGGGAAAACCTCTAGGGTCAACATAACCATAGAACATAGTTAAGAACTACAGTGGCAGCACCCATGAACACAGTGGGATTAGGGAGGTGGGTCAGAGGAGGGCACAGGGAAGAAGTACCTGCCCATATTCGTAAAACTGCTGAGTTCCAAAATAAATGATCACTTTTTAGTAGACTGGACATGAGTTGCTCCTTATGTCTCCATAGTTCTCTAAATAGGTGCACCTACGGGGAAGATGTGCTACAGGGTTGGACTTTGCCCTCCAGGGAGACTGGGAGAGGTGGAGCTGGAAGGCTTTTCTTCCGAATCAGGTGCCCCACCTGTTGTGGCATACAGGAATCTTTGTGTAGTTGGACACCTGGTTTCCTTGTAAGGAGCTTTGTGATGAGATGACAAGGGTTACTGATGTTAGAAAGGATATTTTGTTCTAGAGATTGCTCAGAAACTAGAGACCGTGAACGTGGAATTTTAGTAGCTAGGATATCTAGGAGGATTGAGGATTTTAAAAGCGGCATATGGACAGATCAGAAAAGACAGAAAGAGTCTGAGTTGGATATCGTGGAATCATTTTTTTAGAAAAGTTTTTCAATATGTCTTCGAAAATACAGAACGCATACTTGAACCATTCCCCTGACAATTGACTAAAAGTTCCTTGCTGCAGAAGAGTTGGCAGTATTTGCTAAATAATATTATGAATGATGTCTGACATGTTAGGCTAAGTGGGTCTGAGAGGTGTAAACAGTGGAATGTTTATTTTAAATTCTCAACTAAAACAATGACACCTTCACTAACCGGTATATTTCAGGGTTGCCAGAACATTTTTTTATCATGTTTGTTGTGATAATGCATTACACATTTTTAAAACTTATAAATTCAGAGTTCTTTTTTGGTTTATTGAAGCAAGTCAAAGAATGCATGTTAGCCAGAAAATCAAGAAGCCAAGACTAGTGCACCTCGGTGGCTCAGTGGGTTAAAGCCTCTGCCTTCCGCATCAGCAGCATGGGCTCTCCCCTCAGCAGGGAGCCTGCTTCCTCTTTTCTCTGCCTGCCTCTCTGCCTACTTGTGATCTCTCTCTGTGTGTCAAGTAAATAAATAAAATAAAATAAAAAGAAGCCAAGAATAGCACCTTAATCTATAACACCAGCATGTTTTTCCTTCGTTGTCAGATTCTTTGGGGGCAGGGAGGCTATTGTGTTGTAGGTCTGTCCATTCTGAATCTCTTACAATGTTAATTTTATTTAACATTAACTTACCTAGTTCATTAGGTGCCAAGCACTGTTCTAAAGCACTTTACAATGATTAACTGATTCAGTCCTCACAAGAGCCCTATGAGGCAAGTACTGTTATCCCTATTTTACAGACTGGGAAACTGAGGTACAGAGAGGTTGATTGTCTTGATCAAGGTCACAGATTACATGACTAAAAAGTGCCAGAGCTGTGATTTGAGACCAGGCAATCCAACTCCCATACTTACACTCCTAACCATCCCCTTATGCAGTCTCCCCACCAGACTACACTTCATTTGCCAGAGTATTGGGTGAAGGAGGCCTATATTGTTATGGAATTGTTAGCTGCCCTGTAGGCTGTAGTTAGTTTTTATTCTGAAAGCGGGGAGTCTGTTCAAGCATAAATTCGCAACCCTTGAATCCTTCTCCTAAAGGAGTGTCAAACATGGTGCTGAGGGGACGCTCTCTATGTCTGTTTGAGCCAGTCCTTTTAGATAAGGGAAAAGGCCAAGTGGAGCTTAACTCAGAGTAGCTGAGAAGAGCCCTCAACAACAGAAAAGCCTGCTGGATCTGGGACGGATGATGGAGCGAGGCATGGAGACCCAGATGCCAACCATGTGCATTATTCCCAGAATAGACATCTAGAAGCTCTTCAAACAGGAAGTATTTGTTTGCATGCCTGTGAGTGTCTAGTGTTCTTGTGGACTCAAAGAGACGGGAAGCTGAAAGTACACCTGCCTAAAAGGATTTGAGGACTTACTGTAGCTGGAGAGTCCCTGAATTAGCACATAAACAAGACAATGAAATAAAGTACCCAATTGAGCCAGTGTGGTAATTAAACGGGAGGCCAGCCTATAATAAGGTGCTAATTGTGCAGGCCGTGCATCAAAGATGAGAGGTAAAGAGCTGCTGCTAGCCACTAGCAGGCAACAATGACATTATAGAGGTGGAGTAAATCCGTCCCACCTAACCTTGGTTAATTAAAGCAATAAAAGCCAGTTACGGAAGAGCTTGGGGCAATGCTGAGTCTGTGGTGCTGAAGTTGCAGGGAGCTCTTAAAAGACCAGCAGGGGACCATCTTCCCAATCTCAAAGAGAGGTAGCCAAGTGCGAGGCCTTTACCTTTGCATTTTAACAATTAGCCCAAAACTACAGGAAAGCAAATGCGAGTGACTCTTTTCCCTATGGATGTTTCCTTTAAACACTTTGATTTGTCCTGCCTGTGCCTTGTCTGAAGAAACACGTGATATGAATAACCTGCCAGTCTGGCGGGCAGGTCTGTGGCTGTCTTGCTTTTCCAGAAATTACAACTCATAATTACAGTGGTAGAAAAATTGATAGGACTGTGTCGGTAAAGCTTATTCTCATTTAGAGGACTGGTCTTCATGTGTGTTTGATTTTGAGAGGATAGCAGGGTGCTTTTTACACCTTTCATTAGGGCATGTGTGAACAAAGGGGAGGGGACTACATGTTCTGATTAGCAAACCCGGAAATACTTAAACACCCATACACATGCTAATAGCCCCAGAATCCAGATAGAAATGGAGGAGTGAAGTCTGGATATTGACCTGCTGGCGGGGGAGAGGGGGAGGAGAGAAGCAAATGCCATGCTGCCCCTAGTTTCTTCCTGTTTTTGCATGTTTTTAATCACTTGCTTTCCTATTTGGAAGCAGATTTCCAAAGACAAATGGCCAGGTTATTCCTGGCTCTCAACTCTGAAGGTAAGAAGGCTCCAGTTCCCTGTCCCACCTAATTCGGTTATCCATCCAAGAAATGCCAGGAAGTACCAGGAAAACTCCATCTTTTCATTGTCTACTCCAAACTGTAAGCTTCCTGGTATGTAGAAACCTAGCAGTTGAACTCTGGATTTTTCTGGGCTACCTGAGACATGAATTTCTCCTGGTCAGGGTCTATGGGGACGGAATGCCTTTGGATGGGATAGATATCTCACCTTAGAAAAATAAGCCTAGTGGGACAGATGCAATTCTGGCCACAGTTTGCTTGCAGTAACTTTTGACTTGGCTGTGGACAAAGTGTGTATTTCTAAACCAAGAAATAGCAGCAAAAAAATCTAGAAAGGCAAGATGATTAGGAAGATAATGATCTATCTGTAAAAAGACTACTGGGTGTCTATTCTGGTGATCTGGGCTTTGCCACAGATCATTTTCTGTGATTTTTTTTTTTAAGAGCAAGCCTCTTAACTATTGTAAGCCTCATTTTACCCTAAAATATGTATCTTACCAAGATGGTAAAGCTCAGAACTGAGCATAGACATACACATATTTAAACAATAAAAAATGGTCCTGCATCACCTTAAAGATTTCTCTCTCTTACACTTTGTAATATTTGATGCATTTTGGTAGTGCTTTTTCCACTCTGAGAAAAAAAAATAAGTGAATTAACAAAAGGAAATGGTAATTGATTGAAAAAGTGAGCATGCTCAGGAAAATGGCTAACAGTTATTGGTAGATTTCTTTCTGTATATGAACAAAGTGTGGGGAAAGGAAGTTAAGGGATACTTTTGGTAAAGATATATAAACTCCAAGAAATTAACAAAGAAAATATTGAATTTGTTCATGAGAACAAAGGAGTCAGAATCTCAACCCTGCAGGGAATCTTGGCATGCAGCTCATTCTTTCCTCGTGTTAGAGATGAGGCCACAAGGCCCAGGGAAGGCAACTGGCCCGAAATCAGGAGGTAGTGGCCACAGGAGGGGGAAGTAGAGTTGTGGCCCCTTGACTCCAAACCAATCTGTTTTAACTTTGCACAAGCCTCCCTTCTGTCTCCGAAGCCCTCAGATAGATGCCAGAGAGCCTGATGCCTGGGAGGCAGGGACCGAGGATGTGGTCAGCCCAGTTCCTGGGTCCCAAATTCTTCCCAAGGCTCCGCTCTGGTGTGGCACCTACAGGTACCGGGGGTGAGTGGCATCAGCAGGGATCTAAAGTTGAATGGCTTCCCTTTTGCTCCCGGTGCCATTGCAGTAACTGGTTCTCTTGTTCTCCCTCGATCTTAGATCCCTCCAAAGGCCTTCTGCTTTTAGTCCCTAAAAAAGCCAAGTGCTTGCCTGGGTGATGTCACAGTGGCCGCATGTGTGCCCATGGCACAATGTTAGAGCACCTGCCATTTTCAGCACCCTCAGGTGGGACCCTTTGCTGGTTGGTCTCTGCCTAGCATGGGTGGGTTCTCTCTCCGAGAAAGCAGCGTGCTGGAACTTAGCCCCCCAAGAAGCATTCTCCAGCAGAAGCCGTTTTTAGGGACTCAGCCCTAGGGTGACAGTCGCTGCTAAAGTTTCACATCCCTCCTGCTTCCTAGGTTAAGGCAGGATCAGTCCTTCCAAATGTTGGCTGGTGTTCAACCAGGGCCCCACCTTAGAGAACAGAATGCTTAAGTTCAGGCCTGTGGCCTGTGAACGCTGCCACACGTGGCCTGTCTACTAGCACCATCTCCTCATGACCATGTGTGGGCAAGAGAACCAAACAGTAAGTAACCCAAGGTCATGGCAGAGGCACCGGCCCACCTTTCTCTCTTGTTTTCTGGGTAGAGGGCAAAATAAATGGTTGCAGTGAGCAGGAAAAAGCAGGCTCTGGAATGAGAGCAGGCTGGGGAGTGTACCATCTCCACTGCTTCTTCGAAGTATGAACTCAGGCATATCTCTCCATGCCTCAGTTTCCTCTTCTCCAAAACTGCATGGGAAAGCCAGGATCTATATCTACACAATAGAGCAGATGTGAAGAGCAAAGAGGAAAAGACGTTTCTAGCGAGTACTAGACACCCAGGAAGAATCAGAGACCCCACTCTTATTTTCAGCATGCCCCCCCGCTGTGGCAGGAGCCAGGCAGAATGCCCAGCTGGGACCCTACCTGGCCAGGGGCCAGTGCACCTGGTT
Source organism: Spilogale gracilis (assembly GCA_004023965.1). Lineage (NCBI taxonomy): Eukaryota > Metazoa > Chordata > Mammalia > Carnivora > Mephitidae > Spilogale > Spilogale gracilis. Next base: position 63,278 of record PITA01002871.1, read on the forward strand.
AGCAGAGGTTCACAACACACTCAGGGACTAGCAGCATTGAAGGCAGCTGGGGTGGTGATACATTGTTGCCCTTGGAAAGATTTTGTTGCTGGGTTGCAGGCTTCTGGAAGGAGAGAGGCTCAGGCAGGGATGGCTGCAAAAAGTGGTCTGCTGAACTGAGGAGGGAAATAAGTCACCCCTCTAACCATTTTATGGACCTTCAGCTCACTTCCTGAGCTTCATTTTTTTACTCATCTGGTTTGAAAGAGGTCGGGGAATCCTTGTCTTTCTCAAAGGCCAGGTGTTTGAGGGCAAGCGTGTGTAAGGTAGTCTGGGGTGTGTCGTGATCCACTGAAGAGACGGCTGCCAGAAATCAGTCAAGTGGATCAGAGAAGAAAGAAAAAAAATTTATTTTTAAACACGTACAGTACACTCCCAGGAGGTAGTGGAAGGAATGTCTGTTTAGAGTCCATTTCTTGGGTTTTTCAAAAGAAGTCACAAATCTTAGAGATCTGGTCCTTCCCAGTCACATTAGAGATGAAGCCAGCAAAGCAAAGCTGAAGTGACTTTTCCTCAGGTCCATCAACCGTGTGAGGGAGTAGGAAGCAGAACTCGTGTTTCCTGCTTGGTCATTCCTCCCCTCCCCCTCTGGGAAAAAAAAGAAAGTCATGTGCTGTGCTCAGACTGCGGTCTACGGTGGCAGGCAGAGCGGGTTTTGAGTCCTGGCGTTGCCACTCCCTTGTTCTGTATGACCTTGGGAGTATCACCCAAGACTTCTGCACCTCGCTGGGTTGAGGTGTAAGAAGGTCGAGGTGCTGGGTTGTTGTAAGAATGACAATGAGCTGCTTTATCTGAGTCCTCAATCATCATAGGCATTTGGTTCATGTTGGTGCCCATCTCAGTTCCTGGAGACGGCACAGCATGTTTTGTCTAAAACTTTTAGACCACGTCTCCAAAGGACTTCGATTTCTTCATCTGTAGAACAGAAGGAGTTTGTCTAAAATCTAATAGATGGTCTTGAAGATTTCTTCCAGCTCTTAAATTCTGACCCAGATGATTTTTTTTAACCCGTTCATCGTATGTGTGGTCTTGTTTTAAAGTCTCATGAATTTTCCTCATTCTTAGAACGTATCATAAAGTACATCTATAAAAGGGGAAAGTAGAATGTGTTATGCAGACAAGTGTAGTTTCTACAGATCCTCAGTATTTGTGACCTATATTATGGCACCCTCTGTGTGAATGTGATGAAGGAAAGATGTTAGGGTTCAAAGCCGAGGGCCAACAAGGAATTCTTGAGACATCTTTGATGCAAAAAAGTGGTTTTATTAAAGCACAGAAGCAGACCGTGGGCAGAAAGAGCTGCCCCGGAGGTCAGGAGGAGTGGCCCATTATATACTTCAAGTTGAGAGGGGTTTAGGGATTGTGTAAACCTCCCTGGTATTTTGGAAACAAGGTTTCCAGGATCCTTGGGGGGGCTAGCTGTTGTTAAGAAATGTCATTTATTGCTGTTTAGTAGAAACTCAGTCATGAGACCCTTCAGGTGTATATGGGTGGGTCATATGCTTGGAATGATTGCCAACGTGTATCTTGTGGGGGAGAGATAAAGGAAGTTTCTGAAGGAATTTTTATGTTAAAGTAAACTTACAAGATGCCGGGGATTGGGCTAAGATTAGAATTGTCTTTTGCCTTTAGCAAAGTATCAATATTGAGGCAGTTGAGTCCCTAGAGGAAGGTCACTTTGCCTATTTCAAGGACTTGTCAGTGGGCTGTAGGTAATAAGGAAATTTAATAATTTCTCTTCTGCCGTTGTTTCCCACATCAGGTGTGCCTTTCTTTAGTAGATCTAGAAAGTCAGGAGGTGGGGCACCTGGCCAGTGTGGTACAAACAGTCTGGTGTGGTGAGTAAGAGAACTGTTAGCGTCCATGAGCGGTCCAAATCCCAGCCTTTGTTCCAAAATCCAGACCTACTGTTAGAAGTCTGAGTGTGCACACGAGTCTATTTTATAAGAAGGTGGCCAGTTAGGAGGCCAGAAGGAAAATTTATCTTAGGACCCTTATCGGATTCTCTCCGTGAATATTAATGTCAATAGGGTTTGGTTTGGGGAAGTGATGTTTTACTTTTTTTCTTTTTTAGTATTTTGTTGAAGGTTGAGTATGTCTGAAGACAGGAGACTAGCAGAGCAGGACAGGACCCTCCTGCAGAGGGAGGAGTCATGGAGACTTGTTGGTAAAGATCTTCTAGAACAGGTCAGGGCGCCCTGCCTGCCTGGACGCCTTCCTTGGCCGGCGGGTTGTGATACAAATGATAAAGCACCTTTCCTTCGAACCACACCCTTACCTTTTAGAAAAAAAAGTTCAGTGAGGCATTCATTTTTTTTTTAATGAAATATCTCAAACAGAATGATTCAGGGTTGATTTTTCTGAGAAACCGCTAAAAATGGGTATAAATTCACAACCCTCTTAGTTCCTTACACAAATGAAGAGAACTGTAGCTCGGATAAACTGGTTTTCTACTTCAGATCCTTTCTAAAGCTTCTAGGGCATGGGCCATTTATTTATCTTTGAAGTTGTAGGGTTGGCTTTTGAATGCTTTTAAGTCTATCACTCTGAAATGTGAGAAGTTCTAAAAGAGGCAAACACCATGTTTGTGAGACAGTAGGATTTAAATGGTAGAAGGTTACTGATAATACTCACTAAGATGAATTTCAATTGAGAAAAATGATAGAAGTACCAGAAAAGATACTGCCTTCTTTCAGGGAAGCTTTTAAGTGATTGTATAAGGGCAGACAGAGTTCTTGAACTGCAGTAAAAATTAGTTTAGGTGAGAATTCAGTGTTTAGGTCGAGTTCAAGAGAATACCAGACTTCCCCCGCCCCAACAGCAATTCACCATAATACTAGATTTATTAAAATGTTAACTACTCACCTGAAAGAAATGCTGACTTACCTTAAAAGCCTCCAGTTTCGCGCGCCTGGGTGGCTCAGTCGTAAGCATCTGCCTTCAGCTCAAGTCATGATCCCGGGATCGAGCCCCACATTAGACTCCCTGCTTGATGGGAAGCCTGCTTCTCCCTCTCTCCCTCCCCCTGCTTGTGTTCCCTCTCTAGCTGTGTTTCTCTCTGTCTAATAAATAAATAAAATCTTTTTTAAAAATAAAATAATAAATAAAAGCCTCCGATTTAAGGGTTTCTACTGCCTTGCTGATGTTCATGACCTCAGCTAAGGAGTTGATGAAATTGAGTTAAACTGTAGATGAACTCTATGTTCCTACTACTAAGGACCCAGACAGTTGAATCCTAAAAAAAATATTTTGGAATATTTGGATGACCTTTGTCTCTAAGTCAGGAGAAAATAATTCCACCCGATTTGAGTTTATTCAGCCAGTCTGTAAACGGGTATTTCATACAGGTTGGGTGTGTTAATGCTGTTTTAATCTGTTCAGTCCCCCAAGCTGACTTCTGTGCTGTGTGTGAATGCGTGTGTGGATGTGAGAATGTGAGGGGGTGTGGTGTCTTGGGAAAGTAATCTTCACAAAGTACTCTGAGATGCTTCTAAGGTTTTAAGGTCTAGCTGAACTAATCTGGGACCTCAGGATCACAGCTTATCTCCTGAAAGTCGGTGAAGTTGGCAATCTGAGATGATCTGCGGTTCCTGGGACACTTGCTAGATGGAGCGCAGTGGAGGGCGGGGGGCTGTAATACATCCAATACAGAACCTGTATGTTTTAACTTTGACCCCTGCACATAAAGCCTGGGCTTTGGGCCAGCTTTCTTCTTTTCTTTTTTTTTCCCCTAAGATTTCATTTATTTATTTGACACAGAGAGAGATCACAAGTAGGCAGAGAGGCAGACAGAGAGAGAGGAGGAAGCAGGCTCCCCGCCGAGCAGAGAGCCCGACGTGGACCTCGATCCCAGGACCTCGATCCCAGGAACCTGAGATCATGACCTGAGCTGAAGGCAGAGGTTCAACCCTCTGAGCCACCCAGGTGCCCTTTGGGCCAGTTTTCTTAGGGCAGGTGATGGATTTATAAGGATCTGCCCCTCATTCAACAAATGATGAGTAACTACAGGCACTGTATCTAGACTCTTGCTCGGCTAGGCATCCAACCTGGCTAGCCAGCTGATGGGCCACAGTGGAATGGGACCTGTGAGCTTGGCTATAGCATCACCCTCTCAGACCCCTTTGTTTTGCCCAGCCATGGATAGGCAGCATGGAAATTGAGTCATGAGTGCATACCACAGAACCAACCCAGTACCCCACACCCTGGGGCTTCTAGGGCCCCAGATTGCAGTTCCCTAGATACATTTGCATCTGCCTGTCTGGGTTAGTGGATGGCACACTTGGGGTCAGGTCTGACGAAGCATGTGAGTTATAGATCTGGAGGTAGTTCTCTGGACCAGATGTGGAGGGGGGGTTGCTTTTTCTTTTGTTTTAGAAAATTATCACTACTTTCAGTCATTTCTCAGTTTTTTGCTTCTGAAACTCTAAGGAGGACTAGATGATTTCCTTAGAATTCCCACAGGCTCGGATAGCACCAAGCTCGGAAGGGCATTCTGACACATAACATCGCATCTCCCTTATCATGTGGATGGCTAGTTCCCAGGAGCTCCAGAACTCCTCCAGTACCGGGAATCCTCTCATGACTTCCTTACCCCCAGGGCTTAGTCCCTTCGTCCCTCTGGGCCACAGTCTGCTCCTTACCAGGTAGAAGAATAATGACTTTGGGCATAGAATAGTAACATATGGAAAAGCCAGATCATTTTTTCTTTTTTTACAGTTTATTTATTTGACAGAGATAGACAGTGAGAGAGGGAATACAAGCAGAGGGAATGGAAGAGGGAGGAGCAGACTTTCCACTGAGCAGGGAGCCCAATGCGAGGCTCCATCCCAGGACCCTGGGATCATGACCTGAGCCGAAGGCAGCACTCAATGACTGAGCCACCCAGGCGCCCCAAAGCCAGCTCTTCTTAATGCTCTGGAATGGTTGGCCAAAACAGTACAACATAGATTACTGTAATTAAAATTGCCAAGTGATCATTGTTTTCGATCTTTCTTTGGAAACAAAATGGACGAGGAACGACCCACCGGAACTCTGGCCTGTTGCCTCAGTGCCTCCCCAGGCTTGGGCTCATTGGCCTCTGGTGGACTCCAAGCCCTCCTGTGTGTCTCATCTTGTCTGTCAGTGCCAGACCTGTCTTACCGCAGTGTGACTGCGGCTCTCACAGCTTTCCTCAGAGACTGGGGGGCCTCCCCAGTACCTCCAGGGTAACGTCCCAACTCACCTGGAAGCTCGAGGCCTTGTAAAATACAGCCTACATACCATAACCCTACTTTTAAAGCTTCATTTCCACTTAGCGCCCCCCACCTCCTGTTCCCAATACAAGCCGCGTAAGCACACGCTCACGCATGTAGCCCCAGACATCCAGCGCCCCCAGCCTGTGCCACCACTCTCCCTGCCCCTGTCTGAGCAGAACGCTTCACCTGACTCTGTGCCCTGCTCAGATCCTCTCCCTTTGGATGCCCTGGCCATGAGGAAGTCTGTTGACCTCACTTCTGGGTTTGTTTGGATTTTTTTTGCGGGGGGTACTGTTTGCCTCTCCGTTGTGCTGTTAGAAACCTCTGTGTTAAAAAAAAAAAAAAAAAAAAAAAAGAAACCTCTGTGTTAGGGTCACTGTGGGGTAGATCTATCTGATTTCTGCATCCATTCACTTAAGAAAGACTTGAGCGTATACTCCTTCCAGATACCAGGCCCCAACGCCAAACAAAATGGGACTTGCAGGTTAGTAGAACAAAGCAAGTAAGACCAGTGTTAGCAGATTGGGAGCTGGGAGAGGGAAGTGGCAGGGCCTGAACTGGGCAGCACGGACATTAGTGGCCTCATCATCCCTTGTGTGTGAGCCCCACCCCCCACAGTTCCTTACATTTAGTGGGTGCTCTGAGAATATGGTCTCGAATTGAGTCGAACTGAAGACAGGAGAATTTAGAGGGTCAACAGGGCAAGGGAATGGGGTGAAAGGTGGGGGACGCGGGGAGGACTGGAGGAGGCTGCCCCTCTCAGGGTGTGAGCTGATGAGCCGATTAAAGGTCCGCAGACCCCCCTGGCCTCCTTGTAGGCATAACCCAGAGGCCTGAGCAGACAGTTCTGCCCAACACTCACAAGCGAGGGACTCAAGCAGGGAGTCGGACATATGCAAAGAGCCACTCCTCAACCCTAAGGATAAGAGTTTCCCTAATCAAAATAGAAAAGGGAAAAAGGTCAACATTTGCCTCTCCTGCTGTGGTCATTAGGGGCAGAGTGAAGGGAAGGTGAACGCTTTATTGGAGGTGAGGTTTTCCCCATACTTCTCGGTTTTCCAGTTAGCTAATTTAAGGAACAGATCCTTATTGGAAAGCTAGTTCCTTGCTCTTGAGGGGCCTTGGGGTTAAATGAACTCTTTATCGCAGTGTTCCTTGATTGATTTTGAGCAGGATATTTTGAAACTCTTAAGTGTGGGTTGGAATGTGAACTTGAGTTCAGTGCTCGATGTCCAACTCTGCCGAGTGTGCCATTGTCTGAGAGCTGGCCCGGATCACGGGTTCTCCCTCACCAGGGTGGGGAAAACAGAGCTCCTCTATATATACTCTTTGGTCCCACATTGTTTGAAGATGGAACATTCTTGTTACTTAAATAAGAGTCACAGTCCACCTACTTCACAGTCCTACGTGGTGCACCCTCCACCGTCTAGGATACGGCCATTCCCCTGGAAGGAAGCAGACAGGGCCTCCAGAGGTGGGCCTCAACACACAATAAATGGCTGCTGCATGCCAGGCCCTGGGCTAACGAAAAGACGGGGCTTCCTGTAGGTGGGAGAGCATAGCAGGTGTCCCCTAAAGGCCTGTTACCTAAAATGAGTACCCTTCTTTTACAAACAAATAAAACTCACGCGGACCCACAGCCAATTAGTGGTCATAAATGGAGAATTTGTCTGGGGGATTGGTAACTGTAGACACATAAATGACAGTAGCTGGGAGTGGAAGAAGAGGACAAAGGGCCATACAAAGGAGATGTTGAAATTAGAATTCTGGTAGTCTGAACAGGCCAGTTGGTGTGAGGCCAAGAGCCCAGTGAGTCTCCAGGACCCCTGAGGACATCATTCCCTGATACACTCCAGTAATTGATGTTCCCGGTAACAACTAAATCATTCCAAAGAAATGGATGGTTACTGTACTTAAGACAGGGGCAGGTATAGTATCTTTCTTTGGTTTGTTTGTTTGTTTGTTTGTTTTAAAGATTTTATTTATTTGACAGAGAGAAACACAGCCAGAGAGGGAACACAAGCAGGGGGAGTGAGAGAGGGAGAAGCAGGCCTCCCCCCGAGCAGAGAGCCCGATGTGGGACTCGATCCCCGGTCTCCGGGATCATGACCTGAGCCGAAGGTAGTCGCTTAACCAACTGAGCAACCCAGGCGCCCCTGGTTTATTTATTTTACTTCCATGTTTTGTTTTCCATCTCCACCTTAACCATTCTAATGATTAAAGCATGTTTCTGCTCAGGAACAAGCCACAGTTACTGGGAAATTTACTTTCGTGGAAGGGTCTGTTCCTCAGCAAAACCACACATACACAACATCACCCTTGGCAAGTTGTTGCCATGTGTGCAATCAAGAATGAGTAATTGACGAGAGAATACAGTCAACTAATCTGAATATACTATGAGCACAGTGTAATCACTGGAAATACCTACCAGGAGCATTGCTCTGAAATTTATTTCCAGTGATCATCCATTCCAGAAAACCACACAGAACACTTGGATGGAGTACACAGGTTTCAGGGAGGTGACCGTCTGCCGCCACAGACATGGGTGGGACGGGGTGAGTTGTAACCACCCACCTCCGTCACACCGTTGGGAATAGAGATTACTTAAACAAAATAAATCTTAAAAAAAAAACAGCTAGAGAGTAAATACCTTAGTCTTTAGGCTTGCTGGTCATAGGGTCTCATCACAACTGCTCCGCTGAACCATTGTAATGCAGAAGCAGACAGAGACAGTATGGCTTCTAATTGCGCAACCACGGTCCACGAAAGCTTTATGGGCTGAGAGACCTGTACAGCAGCAGGAAAACCCAAGACACTGCTTGCCTGTGTAAGTGGTCAAAATGGTGAGCTTTCGGCAGCTGTGGAACCGTCTTGAGATTTCACGGGATCTCAGCTTTTCATTTGTTGGCTTTTGGTTGAACGGAGCTTAGGATGTTAGAATCTGCTGGGCCCCGGTCCAGTGGTGAACACCACAGTCTGCGAGCTCCTGCTGTCCTTCCGCATGCTTCAGTAGGGTATCCGTGCATCATTCATGCCTCCAGGTTGAGGCCAGTGGCGCCAATTGCCATTGCCTCATGGCAAGCACAAAGTTGCTTTATTCGAAGATTCTGGTTGACGGCCTGTGGGAAACCACTGCTTTTACTCTACTTGGGATGGTCATTCCATACGTCGTAACTCCCCATCCCTCGGCTCCCAGCACAGTGTACCCTACATGTGACAGTCCCTCTCTTTGTTGAGTCAAACTGCCTTTTAGCCATTAATTCTCCACCATCCTGGGGAGGGGAGGCCCTCTCTTGATTCTTTCATGATTAGCCTCTGCAACTTTGGACTCTAGAATGCCTGTCATTTTGAGGAGCAGTGACTACTCTGCCCGCTCAGCTTTCTGGACACATCCTGACTCGTCATGACTAGAGCACATTCAGTCCAGAAGCTGTTTCCCTGTTGGGGCTGAGGGCAGGGGAGGAAGAAGACCAAGGGGTGAGGAAAACCCAGCACAAGCACTGAAGGCTTGCCCGTGCCCTGTAGAGCCCCGGCCTCCAGAGAAACACGCCGAGTCAGCACTGCTTGTGAATGGTTTCCGCCACTGCAAAGTTCCTGGAATTCTCAGGGGCCCGAAGATGTCACTTGCTGTGCCATAGACTGCTCTGGTGGCCTCTCCGTGGTGCCGCCATCTGGGGCAAGCCTACCACCAGCGCAGTTTCTGACTGAGACACCTGCCTGGTGATGCAACAGGCCACCCCGAGTACAATAAGGAATCGGAAGGAAATGTGTACTCGCTGCATCTTGCAGCGCACTCTGTGGACAGATCGACTTTATTATCGATCCTGAGTTATTTCATTAAATAACATCTCCAGAGATGCAGGCTGCGTTCAGAAGGGGCATGTTGCTCAGCACTTGTTTCGGAAAGAATGGATGTCTTTCCTAGAAAGAATATGCCACGTGTGCGGTTTCCGTGGTGTGAGGGCTCTTAACGGTCTGCAGCTTCATCAGGAGCACCTCCAGCTCCCTTGAGCCTCACACCAGCCCTGGGGGCGGGGGTTCTGAAAGCGGGTGTCTCTGCAGGTGAGGACACCAAGGCTCATGAAGCCTCACAGCCAGGTGGTCTGGAAACATCTTTGGACTCACTGTCCACCATTCTCCACCTGACCCCATCACCTACAAGGAGGGAAGAACTCAGGGAGTCCCTGGTTCCTGGAAAATTGACTCTTTGGGCCGTAGGACTGAAAAACTTGGTTGATTTCAAGAACCTTCCCTATCCGGGTGACTGTTTTGACTTTACCATTAGCTAAACGTCCTCTTGGTTGCTGCTTAACCCTGGCCTTAGGTCACTGGGTCCTTGGGTCCTTTCCTCCTGCTCCTCCCTGTTAACCCCAGACAACCTTCAACACCAGGCTCTGGGTTTGGCCTTGGCATAGAGGCCACAGTGTTCATGCTGAAGAGTTCTCCCAGAGTGCTTGGTGCTCTGTGCCCCTTCCTGTCTCTTAAGTCACAACTGGAACATATCCATTGACACCATCCTCCCGGTAGATCGATACCTTGTAACAGACCTGAGTTCTAGCCTCTCTTTGTAAGTTGGTGTCCTGTATGTGTAGCTACAGCTCCAGCTGACCTTGGGGGAGGCATTTGCCCTTGAACGCCTTGAAGGCCCCGTTACATATCTGTCATGGGAAGGCTTTGGGCAAGGTGGCCCTGATTCTCAAAGGCTAAGTTAACTCTCGGAAGGAAGGAAGGAAGGAAGGCAGGGAACTTACTTTTCTTTTCTTTCTTTTTTTTTTTTTAAGTAAATTCTGCACCCAATGTGGGGCTCAAACTCAGGCCCATGAGATCAAGAGTTACATGTTCCACCAACTGAGCCAGCCAGGTGTCCCAAGAACTCATGTTTTATTTATTTATTTATTTATTTTTAAGATTTTTTTTTTTTTTTAATTTCTTTATTTAAGAGAGAGCAAGCTTGAGTTTAGGGGAAGGGGCAGAGGGAAGGGAAGAAGCAGGCTCTCTGCGGAGAGCCCAATGCGGGCCCCGATTCCAGGACCCTGAGATCGACCAGAGCTGAAAGCAGACAGTAAACCGACTGAGCCACCCAGGTGCCCCTCGTAGCTCACTTTAGAAAGGTAATTTTGTCAAGTCTCCTTGATCACAAGACACCACCGATTTCCTGGATCCTTTCTTCTCTCTTCCAGATGCCAGTATGGACAGAATAGCTTATGATGCTTCTCCCCACCCACCACTTCCGAGACATTGAGCGGAAGCCAGAATACCTCCAGCCGGAGAAGTGTGTCCCACCTCCCCACCCCGGTCCTGTGGGAACCATGTGGTTTATCCGGGACGGCTGTGGCATTGCCTGTGCCATTGTCACCTGGTTTCTGGTCCTTTATGCGGAGTTCGTGGTCCTCTTTGTCATGCTGATTCCATCCCGAGACTACGTGTACAGCATCATCAACGGAATCGTGTTCAACTTGCTGGCCTTCTTGGCCCTGGCTTCCCACTGCCGGGCCATGCTGACAGACCCCGTGAGTATGTCGGGGCCTGTTTACCAGCCCACACTCTACTCCTCTGGCCCTGGCATGGCCACTACCCCCATGTTCCCCGGGACCTTGGGAGTGTGGAGAACAGGAGGGCCAGGGCTGGGGTGGGAAAGTGCAGTCAGGCCCCCCGAGAGGACACCATCTGTGCACAGCCTCTCTGTCTCGGTTGGATGACCCTTCTGTACACTGGTGTATATGCTAATGGAGCCTGCCACGGGAGGGGTTTGGCTGACAGGGAAACCTAGCCTCTCGTTCATTCCAAAGGCATGGTCAGATGGCCATGGAGACTGGGGACAGATCAGCAGGGTGGAAAGCACGCTGGGGTGTTGGGTCAAGGCAGCACTTCCCAGTAAAGACAGGACTGCAGCGAGGTGCTCTGGAAATTAAAGCTATATCCAATTCCAGGAACCTGCACGGAAATGGCCTTCACTTTGGTCAAGGCTCATCTTTTCCTGAAAAGCTGGACAAGCCTGTTTCAGGCGGCAGCAAGTGCCTCTCGGTGAATATCTGTGGGTGAAGCGGTGCTGTTCTGCCTGATGACTTAGCTAAATATTCCAGCTGTGCCAGGGGCTACAGGGTGTCTCGTACCTCTTGCGGTAACCCTTCCGTTCCTGGTCACTGTCGCCTGCGGGGAAAGCAAGAGTGCGAGATTTGATAAAAGACCTCCTGTGGCTCAGTTGTTTGAGTGCGTGAGATGAGTATGTTTAAATTAAGAGAGGGAAAGCCCCGCTATTAACCGTGGCACTGACCACCCAGACCCTATTTCTGCGAGCCCCAGGGAGAGCAAAATAGAGACGTTGGGTCCTAGGCTCATTCCCTCCTCGGAGGGCTCCATTTCCTGCCAGGTCAGGCAGTGCATTGTTACTCCATCGCGAGGGAGAGCAGCTGTCCTGGCCCGATTCCACATCAGCAGCCAGTCCAGGTAGCACCTCCTTCTCCCGCACATGCTGGCACCATCAGTGGGGTCCTCGATCAGCCTGCTCCTGACCAGCCTGACGTTCAGGTTCTCCCCGCCCCCCCCCCGCCCACTATCTGAAAAGGAGAGCGTTCCGGTGAAACCATTTCCTAAGCCGAAACGACAACGAGCAGAGAAGCCGTTCACATTTTGTATAGAAGCAAACATCCTCTTCAGATTGTCTTTCCATTGGCCGAAATAGGTACTCAGGGGGGTCTTTCGTCAATGCAACACAAACATCAGGAAGGTAACGGGACCCATACATGGTTCCAACCGGAGTGCCCTCTGTCTAGAGAAGACAGGTGAAGCCAGCCAAGTGTGACAAAGGCTATGGTGGGGGAAAGCCCAGGTTGCTGTGGCAAAATAAGGGAGGGGGCGTGAACCAGTGTAGACGATGACGGCTGCCGGCTGGCACAGTTGCCCAGTTGTTTGCAAGAGCAGGGTCTAGTGGTGGGAGAAATGGTGGGTGGTGAGCCAGGAAGACACGGACGGGGGGCCAGGTGGAGAGAACAGGGGGCACACAGCCGTGTGGCCCCTGGAGGCCCCCGGAAGCTGCGTGGGACCTGAGAAGGAGAATGGGTTTGGGTGGCTGTTGGATGATGAGGGGCGGTCAAGAGCCCCTGAGGATTTTGAGTGTAAGAGTGACGAGACCCATTTGTCATTTTATGGGAATCATGCTGGCGGCCATGAGGAAGAGCCCTGGGGGCCCTGATGAGTGGGACAGAGTGAATGGCGTGCTCATTAAGTGCCTCCTATGTGAGAGGGCCTTTCTGGGCGATGGACAGCTGTGAGCAAGACAGACCAGAATGCCTGCCTCCGTGGAGCTCACATCCTAGTGCAGATCAGTGGTGAAGACGTGAGCAAAAGTGATTTCAAACAGTGATAAGTATTTTAAAGACAGTGAAAGAGTGTGATCAGGGTGATGTGATGGTGACTTTTCTGGGGCGCAGGGGGTGCCTACTTTAGCTCCGGGGAATCTGAGAAGGGCTGTGAGCAGTACCATTCAAGCCCAGACCTAAATGGCATGGAGCCGTGAGTCAGGCAGATGAAGCCCGAAGGGCAGAGCCTTCAGGGAAGAGGAGAGAGTAGGTGCAAAGGCCCAGAGGTGCGCACGCACTTGAGCATATTTGGGGAATAGAACTAAAACCGGGGTGATTGCCATGCGGTGGTGGGAACAAGAGCAGCTGGAAGAGGTGGATAGGATGGCAGAAGCCAGACTGTGCAGGGCCTCGCAGGTCTCAGGAGACCTTTGCTTTTTGCTCTCAATACAGCGGGAAGCCATCGGAGAGGCATGACATGACCTGATTTTTAAAAAGACAGTGTCTTGTGCTTGTAATGGGGGTTTGAGGTGGAACAGAGACCCAGGAGGATTGAGGGTTGGCAGTGGTCTGCACACGACATGGTTGGAGGCTCAGACCAAAGTGGGAGCAATGAAGCTGGACAGAAGCTGTTGGATTTGGAGTGTATTTTAAGCCACTAATACTCAAACCTGGCTGCACATTAGAATCCCTTAGGGAGCCTTGAAGAAGTACGGATGTCTGGGCCCTACCTCCAGAGATTCTGCTGTGATTGATTTGGGGTAGGGCCCTGGCTATCGGGGTGCTTTAAAACTCCCAGGTGTCCTCTGTATTCACCAAGGTCAGAGAACCACTATTCTGAAGGGCTGACAGAATGGAGAGGGACTGGAGAGCGTGCCTTCCAGCATATTGGCTTAAGCAACTAGCGGATTGCTGATGCCATTTATTAAGCCGGAGAGTGGAGGAGAACAGATTTTGGAGGGAAATCAAGGCTTCTGTTCTGGCCAACTGTGTCTGTATTAACATCTAAACAGAGATGCCAGGTGGGCAGCAGAGAGCCAAGTTTAGGGCTGGTGGAGGGTCAGGATCAGACACCTTTGGAATCCTTGGTGCCTAGAAGGCACACGAGTCAGGGAGCTGGATGTCAGGAGGAGGACAGTGGGAAGGCTCTGGCCTGGCATTGCAGCTGCGCTCACACACATGCGTCCTTCTCCTCCATGTTGACTCACGTGGCCTCTCTGGAGGTCTCTTGTATTTGGATGATTTGGATGATTCTCACGGCTTCCGGTCGCCAGTGAGTGAGAACCATAGACTGTACCCCAAACACCAGTTAGCTTCCCATTGGTGTGTTTTGCTGGTGGCCCCCCAAGACAGCTGGGCTCCCAAATGAAGCATCTGTCAAATATCTACATTAGTAAGGGGAAGCAACTCCAGACATGTCCTAAAGGCATGCCTCACCTCAGGCTCTCCAGCTACCTGTTTTTCCTCTTTCCCAGCACACTGATTGATGTGTTATGCAAAACCCAGTCCTGTGCAAAACCGATTGCCTCCAGAGAGAGGTGGGAAGCCCTGGGACAATATGGGGAGCCTTGATCTCACACTGAGAACAGATCAGATCAGGGGTTCCTTATTAACAGTGCAGGGTGGATGTGTTTTTAGGAAGGTGCCAATGCAGGGTCCTAAGGAGCTCCCTAACAGGATTATAATGTCTTGTATCTCGGGAATTCATGTTGCATATAGTTCTCAAAGAATCTATCTCTGTGGGTTATAAACAACATATAACAATGTATGCATTGTTTATCATTTGGGTTTGTTAGTATTACTAGATTATACTTAAAAAAAAAAAAAAAAAAGAATCTCTTCTAGCCTCCCCCAAACAGTTGCAAGACCCCTTCCAGCTTTGAAATCTTACTGTGTTTGGACCATCAGAACAACCTTTCCAGACCCATTAGCAGTCATTCTCCCCACCGCAGTGGGAAATGGGTCCAGAGCTTTTGCAGAAAAGGGAAGAGGGAAATGGCTCACAATGTGAAAGGAGCTTGAGGTGAAGCTCCCATGGGAAGTGAAGTCCAAGGGATGGGCCTGGAAGGAGCGGGAAAGGGGCCAAAAGGGCCTCACTTGGCAGGGGGCTGGCCTAGAGGCGGCATGGCATGGGCAGAGCCCAAGGCAGACCAGGGTCTCGAGTGACCTCACCTTGCTCACCCTGAGGGTATGTGATGTCAGGGAGCTCTCTGTGTTCCCAAAACACTTCAGAGGTCTAGAGAGGGTTCTGAGCACCCGGAGGAGGCAACCCCTTGAAAATAAACCAGGCTTGAAGACTCTTATCTTGGTACCCATCTTCCTCCCCACCCCAGCCCCAACATCGCCACTTTTTCCTTTCCCTTTGCAGATACATTTTAATTCCTCATCCTGGGAGCCTCCTCAGGAATTTAAAATTTAAATCTAAAATTTTAAATCTAAAATTTAGATCTGGGATGTCTGTCTTCCGGAGGCTCTTAAAGCTGAGAGGCCTAGCTTGTCCCATTTTTCTCTGGCCGCCAGGAAACTCAGAGCCATGCCACTGTACAGTCATGATAATCGTATAAACCCTCCTGACTGCTTACTAACTCATCATGGTAAGTGATCCCAAATCTGAGATTTGACAAAAGGAGGCCTAGAAATCGATTTAACCCCATTATTAAGGAAAAGAAAATCCATCTGTCCGCCTGCCCCGCTGCCCCTCCCTCCCTTTGAATCCCATCTCGTGAACACCTTGCTGCACACAGACTGTCTCAGACCACTGCAGGCCCCTACTTCAGGTTCGCACGCCAAAACTCATCCACGTGCTGTTGGCATTCCCTTCTGGAGCCTCTCTCCATGATCTCACCGATTACACACTGTGTACAGAGTCGGTTAGCAAGTATTTCCTCAGGCCAGTAGCATGGTGGCATGGCAGGCCCCCAGGAACACAGAGGAGGCGTAGTCCTGGGCCCTCCCCCAGCATGCCGGCTAAGAGGTGTGACCAGAAATACTGACCTGTTCCCTCAGGTCAGGTCAGCTGCCTCGGGGATCATTCTCACTCATGCCAGGCAGCTTCTCGTACCTGCCACCGAGCAACTTAGAAAGACCAACTAAAAAATCTTTCAGGCTCCAGAGAGAAGAGAGTGACCCATTTGGGGATTAGCTACCTCCCACCCTTCTGCGGAGGAGACAGGTGGCCTGTGCTGTTCACTGTGTCCCTGGCAGAGCTAATCAAAGGAGAATTTCTGCCTGGACAGCAGGTGCACTCATTCCTCAATCCCAGGGCCCCTGAGACACTTGAGGCAAGTTTCATCCTTGTCCCTTAAAGTGTGTGGGGATGCTGAGTCCTTGGACTTGTTGGTACTTCTTTGGAACCTTCTCTATTGATTTCCATCGTGTCCTTTTTACCGTGTCATGTCATCCTAGAAACCAGCCCTGTTTCTGTCTTAACGTTAGTGTGCCGATATATATAGTTCTCGGCAGGAGAATGATGTTATCCCATGAAGGTAACTGTAAGAAGCCTCTTCAGTCAGCATCTGGTAAATACCTAAGTTGTCCTCTGATAGAGACGAGGGTTCTAGACTGGGATCGCCTGGGTCCCAATCCTGGTTCTTCCACCTCTTAGCCGTATAATCTTGGCAAGTTGCTTGATTTCTCCACTTTAGTTACCTCATCTGTAAACTGGGGACTAACATAGTGTCTGCCTCATAGGTTTATGGGCAGAATTAACTGAGAAAATACAATAAAGCACTTGGAACTGTGCCTGGCATAGGAGCACTCAGTAAATGTCTGCTGTACTGTCATTATCCTTCAGCTTGGGTTTATTGAAAACATGCTCCGTACCAGGCCCTGGGCCATGCACTGGGCTGCAAGCTGAAAGGTATTCTCTCTCATCCAGGAATTTACAGCCGTACAGGAATTTTCAGTGTATACTTAAATGATAGGTGTTATAAGACAAAAACAGACCCAGCAGCAAAGGCCAAGCGATGGCTTCTGTCTTGGGTGCGGCCCGGGGCCATGAAGAAGGCGGAGGAAGTGATCCAGGGTGGGTTTTGGTTTTAGTGCAAGAGGCAAGCAGGTGCCTGACAGGCGGGATCCCTGGGGGCTCAAGAGCAAGACTTGGAGGGCGCAATGCCTTTGGGAAACTGCAGGAAGTCCGCAGGGATTGGGGCGGGGGGGGTGGGGGGGGCGCTGGATCAGTGGTCCCGGGCTGGGTTGTGGCGGCCCTGCACGGGCCCCGCCCAGGAGCTCAGACACTGGGCCTCGGGGAAGGCTCTGCGAAGCCTGTGGAGGTGTCCAGGCAGGGAGAATAGCATGGCCAGAGTCCCATTTTAGAAAGTTTACTCCGGAAAACAGTTAAGGAGAATAGACAGAAGTGGGAGATGCTCTAACACCTGGGGCCCTGAGGATGGGCCAGAATGAAGACCATGACGGCAACGTGGAGGGGAAGATGTGGGATTTGAGGCACAGTTTGGGGCCAGTATGCAAGTCAGAGGGTTCAAAGAGCTGGGGATGGCTGCTGGATTTCTGCACTGAACGCATGGTCACCAGATGTCCCATGGGCCATGGAAGGGAGAGTAGGAGGTAGGGGTTGGGGAGAAAGGAACGGATTTAGTAGTTTTCCCATGGTAAATTTGGAGGCTTTTTTTTTCCTTTGGTTTTAATGCCTCTTGAACAACCAGGTGGAGACTTCTGCAGCTCCAAAAGAAGTCTGAGTTGGAGCCAGGGATTGAGCATCACCGCTGGGTGTGATAGGGAGGACTGTCAGTGGCGGGGGGGTGGGGGGGGTGGGGATGCAGAATGAACAGGGACAGGGGCCAGAAGGGATCCCTGAGGAGCAGGGGGTCCAAGGTGGGCAGCACCCCAAGGGAAGGCAAGAAGCCCAGCTCCAGAGGCAGGAGGACACCTGGAGGGAGCAGAGCAGCCTCAGGAAAGAATGACGGAGGGGACTGGTGGTCACAGGAAATCCAAGGGAGATGAGGGCTTAGAAGCGAACTTTGGGTTGGGTCACAGGGAATTGCACAGTGACCTGGTGAGAGGTGTCCCTGGTGTGAAGACGCTCAGTGCTGGAGAGCTGTGAACTACAGTAAGGGAGAGGTGGCAGAGACAAGCGCGCACGACCCTGAGAAGCTCAGGTGTGAGGGGAGGTCGAGCCTGGAGTGTGCGCACAACACAGGGGAGAAGCTTCGAGGTAGAAGTCTGTGGCTCCTGAAGACCAGGATTAGCTGGGACCCTCACACTCCCAGCTGGTGGTTTACCCAAGCAGACTTGGTTTCTCTGATATAGAAAAGGAACTGGGTAGGGGTCAAAGAAGGTACTGGAAGTTTGGGCTAGCCACTGAGGGGAATGATTGCTAGAACCATATCATGCCTCGCTGCCCCAGACTTAAACAGATGGTACTATGGGGCCAAGTACATATTTTAGAAACAGGTGAGCATTATGGATTATAAATTCTTTGGTGTTTTTAGCTTGCTGTGCACAGAGAAAAGACTGGAAGAATATCCTCCAGCATGTTAATTATATGGATCTATGGGTGGTGGAATCAAAGGATGGGTTTTCTTTTTAATTTTCTCATCTCTGTATTTCTGTAAGTCACGAACAAGTATTACCATGGCAGTGAGGGAAAAAACATTGCTACGTTGTGGTCTGCCGGGCTGCAGGAACATGGGAGCTTCGAGACCTCCCCGTGAGATGCGTAAGAATGGGGGGCAGGTGGTTCTCAGTCGTGCCAGCGCGAGAGCGCTGTTAGAAATGTCTCAGCAGGGCCTTCCAGCTCCCTGCCGTCTGTCCAGAATTATACTGAACAAAATTCCTGACCGTGAACTAATAACAGGAAATTCTGGAATCTTTGGAGATAAGCAGAGAAGAGAATATTATTCTTAAAAAGGGGAAGAAGGAAAGAGACAAAAGACACTTGAACCGGAGGCAGGGAAGGGCCCACGTCACTGTCTGGTCAGTCTCAGGGACTGGCCCGGCTGGTCTCTGGCTCTGAGAGATGGACTCAGAGGCAGATGGGGTCTGACCTGGAAGGGAATGAGCCTTCAAGAGTCCGTGAGCCTACGTACAGTGCCGCTGAGGGGCGGACTTTTCAAAAGGCCGCGCTATTGTGTGATGTCTCCCCTCGTGGTCTGGAATAATAGGCAATAATGAGGGTACCAAATGAGGGCTCCGATGGCCCTTTGCAGTGTTGGGGTTCCCTCTTGTAGCCCTTTCTGTGCGGCGTCCCAAGGTTTACAGCAGGTTCTGGTGGCTGAGATCTTAAAAACAATGTGGGGCAGGGGAACAACGTGGGCCTTCGTTTAGGATAACTCAGTCCCCTTGCTTTATCTCCTTGGCACAGTGGTGTTCCTCAGGGCTTTTCCTTTGTTAGTAAGACGAGAGTGACGTCTAGCTGTGGTTTTAGGGCTTCAGGATTCATAAAAGGTCACACGATTGCCCAAACTCAGCTACTTGTACATTAAAAGGAATTAATGTGGCCCTCTGGGCTTTTGTGGGGCCTTCTCTGCCTGGATCAGTGCCCTTCCCAATCCCCCTTTAATGTCGTGGTGGTCAGGGCCCTGCCTTGCCTTTAGGAAGACTTCCAGACCCTGCCCTTCCCTGGCGCCTCCAGGCAGGGCCCCAGATATCCCCAGATAAGATAGTCATAGCATTTTGATTATAAAATTCAGGAAAGCTGGTCATATTCCTACTTTGGGTAGCTCCTTCCTGAGGTGTAGTTTTTTTGCTTGTATTTTTAGTGAGTTTCTGATTGCAAATGCCACATGTTCTTATTAGGACATTTAAGAAATATGGTTCAGAAAGTACAGATTACCTGTGATCCTACTCTGTGAGATAACCGTTAATAATTTTACAAGCTTTGTCTTTGACATACACAGATGACCCCGCAACAGTGTGAGTTTGAATTCCACAGGCCCACTTAGACGCGAACTTTTTTTTTTATAAATGCAGTCCAGTGCTATAAGCATGTTTTCCTTATGATTTTCTTAACATTTTCTTTCCTCTGCTTACTTTATTGTACAGTATATGGTACATATGACATACAACATATATATGAATTGACGACTTATATTATTGATATTCTGGTCCACAGTGAGTTGTTAGTAGTTAAGTTTTGGGGGAGTCCAAAGCTAAACGTGGGTTTTGTCTGCACGTGCCTCTAAGAGCTACATTATTCAAGTGTCTATATGTCGGATCCATACCCGAACGTCTTATGTGCCATATACAGTTTAGAAGTCTACATTTGGGGGCGCTTCGGTGGCTCAGTCATTTAGCGTCTGCCTTCGGCTCAGGTCATGATCCCAGGGTCCTGCGATCGAGTCCGGTATCAGGTTCCTTGCTCAGCAGGGAGGCTGCTTCTCCCTCTGCCCCTCACCCTGCTTGTGCTGTCCCCTCACCCCACCCAATAAATAAATAAAATCTTAAAAAAAAGAAAAGAATTTTTTTTACCTTAGGCTTTTCTGGTACCTGACTGCATTTTGCAGACCACGTTTTTTCCCCTGCTTTTTTGAGCGTTTAGAAAAAATGTTAATGGCAGTCGAAAGGGTATAAAAGATAATACGATGATATGATGCTGTGATATCTTCACTCCCCTCCAGGTTCATAAGCAAAACATCATAAAGACAGTTTAGCCTCTTTGTATCCCCCCACCACCACGGAGGTGAGGCTTCCCCTGAATCACTTGTAGTTTTCAACATCTTTAATGCCCACGGGGCCCATGTACCAGGATTCACGTTTCTAGAGTTTCTTCCCAGGACCGCATCTCTGTCCCACTCAAAATCCTGAGCCTCCACCAATGAGAAGAGCGTTCCTATGGATGAGCAGTTCTTTGGATTTTCTCATTCCCTGTTTGTTTCCCCATCGGCCTCAGGCAGAGCAGTGGGGAAGCTGTGGCACTGTTTTTAGTGAAGTCACCCTCCTGCTGCCCATCTCAGGTCCTTGATGAGACAGGAAACCGCAGGTGATAACAGATAAAGAGTTGGTGACAGGGGTCAGCAGGGGAAAGTTGGGGAGCCCAGCAGAGAACCACAGTAGGGGTGGGGTGACAGGCAGGAGGAGAGGGGAGCATTCCTTGCCTCCCCAGTGAGGCACCCCAGGACCTCTTTGAAACAAACTGAAAATCTTCCCATAATCGAGCTGCAGTACTGAATCTTTTCTCTGCTACCCGGAAGACAACCCCCCCACACACATGCCCTCTTGCTCCGGTGCTCCTGTTCTACCTGGCACCCCCTGGGAAGGCCACCGCTTGGACTGTCTCCCTTCCTACGTGCCTTTCTCCTGCTGCATCCCCCAGGGTCCTCCTGGCCTTCCCGGGTCCCCAGCCGCAGCTCTTCTGTCTCCCCAGTTCCTGTTGCACCAGCAGCCATGCCTTTCACTAGGTGCTCAGCCTCCTTGCTATGCCGGGGTACCTGGGGCCCCCCGCACCTGCTGTTTGAGACCCAGGCCCCCGAGCTTCATTGCACTTGCACAGTGCTCGGTGTGGTACAGATTTTCAGGAAGAGTTTCTCATCGATTTGTCTGTGCAGTTTCCATAGCCAGAATCTTTATCCCCTGTGAGTCATTTGCTTAGCAAGAGATGAAACTCCGGCTCCCGTATGCAGTCAGCATTTCAAGTTCTCGCTGTTTCTTCAGTGGCTCTTCCTATCCCAGAATTTCTCCTTTGTGGGAAAGGTTCTGACACTCAGTTTTCATCTCTTCTATGCTGGCTCCTCCTCCCTTGGCGTGTTCTAGTCCATCAACCCCCCTCTGGGGAGACCAGAGGTGCTCCATCAGCCCTGAGACCCCCACCTTCCCCACCCTAGTAGGCCACACTGTCGGACACACACCCCTCCCCCAGGGCCCCTTCAGGACTTGGGCTTCCCCGGTGGTGGTGGCTCGTGGCTGCCCACCGGGGAGAGCAGCTGGTATCACCTCAACCTCGGATGGGGGCGTGGAACAGCCCCACGCCACGGCTGTGACTTCACCCAGGGTCAGGCCCAGTTCTTGCTAGGGAGCCGGGCCACGTGGCTGGCGTCCTTAGCTCCCCTCCTTTCTGTTCTGCTTGCTTTCACTGCTCCTTTCACCCTGTGCTGGAAACCGTAGACCTTTTCTGCCAAGCAAGGCAGATCCAGTCATGGGGTCCTGGTCATAGTGGTTCTCAGCCCTGCTGAGAGCTTCTTTAAAAAATGCCAGTATCTGGGCCCCACAACTGATTGTTCTCGTTCGGTGGTAGCCCCGCCGCAGAGTCTGGGCATCCATAGCTTGTTAAAGCTGCACGTTGTCTCCCATGCACGACCACGGATCCAGGCTACCTGTCTCAGTCTGTTCGGGGCTGCCAGAGACTGGCTGGCTTCCAACCAACAGAAATTTTATTTCCCACAGCTCTGGAGCCTGGGAGGTCCGAGATCAAGGCCGTGGCAGCTTCCGTGTCTGGAGTGGGCCCGCTTCCTGGTCCATAGATGGCCATCTTTTCATGTCCTCATGGGGCAGAAAGGGGGAGCGAGCTGAGGACTATTTATAAGGTGCTAACCCCATGACCTAATGGCCTCATGGAACCCCCGTGAGCAAATCACCTCCCAGAGGCCACATCTCCTAATACCACGCGCCGGGGTATTTAGCCTGGGGGAGACGCAAGCATTCAGTCCACCGCCCTGCCGTGTGCTAGCACTGTCTCTGTGGCGAGCATCACCTGGGCCCTTCCTGCTGGTTATCCACACCTGCGTCTGGTTGGACCCTCACAGGTACCGGCTCCCCTAGATGGAGACCTGTTTCCGTTTTCTTCCTCCCTTCTGACACCCTCTCCACCACCAAGGATTCATTTAGATCCCTGCCCCTTTTGTTTAGATCTGAATTTCCTCCCCACTTCTCCACCCTCATCACTCCGTGTTCACCCGCTGGACCAAAGGCAGTAACCTACTTGGTGTGTGGGATCTTCTCCCCATCTTCTCGTCTGACCCATGCAGCACAGGCATCTGAATCCTCGTCCTCAAGGTGTTCCCAAGGGCTCTGGGGGGGCCCATGAAGAAGAATCCTGTCCCAGCCTATAGGCCTGGCGTTGGCTGTACTCAGGCTGGCCCCTACCCATCGGCCCAGGCTCTCTGCTGCCACCGCATACGCTGGGCTCCACCATGCTGATTTTCTCAGCATCCCCCAGATGCGCCGTGCTCACGCTCGCCCTTTCGTCTCTCCCTCTGCCCCTCCGCTGGCCACAGTCCCTTTTCTCCCCCAGGTCCACCTGGCAAACCTCAGTGCATGCCTCAGGACCAGCATCTTGAGGGGTGCGTGCGGGGCTCAGTCAGTTGAGCGTCCAGCTCTTGATCTCAGCTCAGGTCTTGATCTCAGGGTCATGCTTCGGGCTCCACGCTGGGCACGAAGCTTACTTTGAAAAAATGAACGGACAAACAAGAAAAGCCCTCATCTCTTGAAACTTCTGTGGTTGCCCTGGCTGGTTGGCAGCTGGTCCTCTGTGCTTCTGCAACACTGCTGTCTTCGAGAATTGCTGTTACTCCCTGAAGGACCGGGAGCCTGCCGGGCAGACCTCGTTTGATTCCTGAATCCATAGCAGTGAGCACGGAGCACAGGCTGAGCACCAAGTAGGCGCCTGGTGAAGATGGGTTATTGGGACCTGGTTTAGGCCTGGACACAGCTAGTTTTCCTTCTGCTTGGATGGGCACGCAGCTCCCGTAGAGTCTTATGGCATTTTGGGTCTGTCACCCAAAGGTGTTGAGCGTTAGAACAAAATGCAAAGTATTCGCAAGCATACGAGAAGGAGGGGCACCTGGGTGGCCCAGTCGTTAAGCGTCTGCCTTCAGCTCAGGTCAGGATCCCAGGGTTCTGGGATCGAGCCCTGCCTCGGGCTCCCTGCTCAGCGGGAAGCCTGCTTCTCCCTCTCCCACTCCCCCTGCTTGTGTTCCCTCTCTAGCTGTGTCTGTCTGTCAAATAAATAAAATCTTCAAAAAAAAAAAAAAAAGCATAGGAAAAGGATAGGATAGCAAATTAGGGCAGGTCCAGTCAAAAACTGAGTCAGAAATCTGAGGCCATGGGGCGCCTGGGTGGCTCAGTTGGTTAAGCGACTGCCTTCGGCTCAGGTCATGATCCCGGAGACCGGGGATCGAGTCCACATCGGGCTCCCTGCTCGGCGGGAAGCCTGCTTCTCCCTCTCTCACTCCCCCTGCTTGTGTTCCCTCTCTGGCTGTGTTTCTCTCTGTCAAATAAATAAAATCTTTAAAAAAAAAAACAAAAAGAACTAAAGACAGATTATCGATGCCTCACAACTATAGAATTGGTAAAAGAAAATAAAACTTGATCCTAGTTTTTGTCCTTAAGTGTCCATCAGTGTTGGCATAATTCTGAACACACATGTTGTTGGTGTGAAAATGTCTTGTCTGTGTGCAGTTGTTGCTTCCAAGTGACCATCCCCACCGTGGAGCATCAGAACTCCTGGAAACCCGAGCCCGGCCCTCAACGCCTTTCCTCTTTCTGACAGGGAGCGGTGCCCAAAGGAAATGCCACTAAGGAATTCATCGAGAGTTTACAGCTGAAGCCTGGACAGGTGGTGTACAAATGTCCCAAATGCTGCAGCATCAAGCCCGACCGAGCCCACCATTGCAGGTACACATGCCCCCTCCGCCCCCCCTCCTCCACCTTTCAGGCTCTGGAACAGCACCTCCCACCCCTACTTCCCCACGGGTGCCCTCAGGAACAGGACTTCTGAGCGTCCCCTGGTCTGGGGACCTGACCCCAGTGACTCCCTCCCAATCTCCGTGAGCTCACTAGATTTGGAAAGGGCATTTGGTTTGGGCTCAGGACACCTGTCCTAAGACTTGACTCTGCCACCCCTGACGAAGGACCCTGCCAGGCCCTTGACTGTCTCCGCCTCTCTGTAAAAGTGAGGGGTTCCTGCTCTTCCTGCCTCACAGCTTTATTACTTTTTTAAGGACACAGGAGACAGAGCTTTGGAAAATCGTTCTGAATATTCAGTACTTGGCCCATTCAAGAGGTGGCCCCTACTCACTTGACATTCAGAGGGAAACGAAGGGGCTGTGCCTGAATGGAGAGGTTTCCTTGAAACAGAACTTCTAGAGGTTGTGATATTGTAGGGTTCGGCCAAAAAAGCCATTTCCCCATCTCATCTGTGGTGATTTTTCCCCTTGGTTTTCCAATTTCTTCATTGTTTTGAGTCTTCTCAGTGAGAAGACATCTTGCTAAAAACTGTATTTTATCACTACAGGAGACTTGAAATGCTAAATTACTCTTGGTGTCCCTTGGTCCTTTTCACAGACTGTTGGGGGAGTTGTGACTGGGAAGGGCGCACAAGCTCACACAGCTGGTGAGTGTCACAGACAGGCGGGGGGGCCCAGTGTTTGTGGCTCCCGTCCGGGGCCCTCTCCACTAGAGCTCCCGTCTGGGGGTGACATGTGTGGCCTGTGGAAACCTCTCCATTCAGGCACAGCCCCTTCGTTTCCCTCTGAATACGTGTGTCTTTCTGTCAGAAAGAGAGATGGCGACCTCCCCAACTAGTTGGCCCCTCTTGAGAGTGACAGCTGAGGAGCCCTGGACAGGGCCTGTGCTAATTGCTGTCTCCTGTGGAGTTTCCAGCAGTTTGGAGAAGCTGAGCCCAGCATGGGGCCAGTTTACCTCTGAGATCTGTGTTACGGACTAATTCAGGGCTTACTGCCTGTGCGTGGGGTGGAGGCACCTGTCTCGCCTTTTCTGCCACCCGAGGCGTGGGAAGCCCGCCATTTTCATAACCCAAGTGAAAAGGCTCCGTTTACTTATGTGGTTCCCCAGGCCCCGACTCCGGGAAGCCCAGTGTGCTGAGCTGGCTCCCACCTCAGAGTTAGGGGAGCCCAGCAGGGCCCCCGCCATGCTGTGGCACCTTGGACCAGGCAACACATCTCTCTGAGCTCAGCTCTGTCCTCTGCGAAGAGGGTTGTTGCCCGGCGGCTTATCATGAGCATTAGACATGAATGATGGTGGAAGTCCGCTGGCTCCCCCAGCAGAAGCCACTGGTTCGTAGGGGCAGATGCAAGCGGCCGGGTGCGCTGGGTTTTCGGCTAGACCAGCAACAGGGAGGCACAAGCTTTGCTGGAGAGAACTTTCTGGTGACCACAGTAGCTCTTTCTCTTCCCTCCCTAAGCCCTCGGCTGCCCCCACTGCCTGGCATTTCGCTCACCACCTCCTCCTCCTCGCCTCTCTCCCCGGGATGATCCGAGGGAGGTATTCTTGAGTGCTAGTAAACAAATCAGCTGGAGCACAACAAGAGCTGCTGATTCTGATGAAGTGGAGTGAGGAGGCCTGTGTGTCGCCTGCTCCCGCCTCAGGAAGTGTGGCTGACAACTGCTGCTCTGTGAGGGCTCGTGGCGGCCCCAGCCATCTGGGGACCCGCAGTTTGGGAAAAGCGCAATTCCCAGCACGCCAAACAGACCTGGGTTTATGAGTGCTTGAGCCAAGAGGCCTGGCTCAAGAGACTAGGGGTCAGTGTCCCTGCTGGGGTGAAAGCGCGTGTCAGTGTGCGTGGATGCACACTTGGCTCTTTGGATCCTGTCTTCCTAACAGAGACCCATGGAATTTAAATCCATCCCATTCCCTCAGCTCTGATGGGTACTGCAGATGCTCCCCGACCCTGGACGTGTAGGTTCTCCTTCGAGCCCAGTGGTGTATGGGTGCATCTTCTTTCCACAGAGAGGCATTCTGCAACCCCGGGCTGCTTTCGTCCTGACATTGGAGGATCGTGGAGGCCTGTGGAAATGCTAGATAGGGAGCCGTTCATGCTCAAGGGGACAGCCAAGGTGTTAGGGTCCTCTTGCAGTGGAGGTGGAGACCTGTGCTCCTGGCAAAACCTCACAGCCCTCCCCTCACCCCCCGCCCCTGCAAACACATACATGCTGAGGCGGGCACCGTCACGGGCTGCTTAGGGCCCCTGCCAGATTCTTATGTCGTCTCTCTCATGGTTGTGACCCCCAATAAAGTTTACATAGCGCCAGTATTGTTTTTAAAGCCTGTTACCTACATCATCTCTAACCTTGGGAGATGGGGACCAGTTCTGCAGAGGGCGATTCAGAGAAACTCAGTTGCTTTGCCAAGGGCCCAACGTAGAGATCCGAGAGCCCGGTTCTTTCCGCTGCAGTGGACTTCCTTACCCAACATTCTTGCTGAGCTGGGACCAGGATGTAGTAGATGCTTTTTTGCAGGAGGTGTGGGGTGAAACCCTGGATGTGGAGCACATCCAACTGATGTCCTGTTGCTTTGTTCTTTCCTGGTGCCCTGTCGGCATCCCAGTCTGATTCGCTGAGCCGCTGCCCGGGCCTGCTCTTTCCCCATCTGGAGCTTCAGGGCCTGTACTCAGCAATGCCTCCCCAGCCCGCACCCTTGCTAAGGGGGTCCTGGGCCTGGCCCCGGACCCTAGCAGTGGATTAGCCATTGACCCTGACCCTGGGACCTCCCCCTGGGGCAGGGCAGATGCACTTTTCCATCCCCATAGAGTTTGTTAAGTGCCTCTGTGTGGGGGGGGGGGGGGCGCTGTGCTCGCTTGCCCCTGCTCTCTGGAGGAGGAGGAGGACTGTTCTGATGTGGCTGCCCAACGACACGGAGCGCGTCGTGAAACTCGCTTCCCTTCAGGGTCTGGGAGGAGAGCAAAGGACAGTGGCCTGAGAGCTTGAAACTCAGGCGGCTTTCAGAGGCTCTGGGCCACTTGGCCGCTCTCTACTGCTGAGCCATCTGCCCCAGGGCACCCACTAGAAACCCCTTGCAGAAGGAGGCACGATGGAGGAGAAGGGCTCAGGGACCCGGGGCCAGGGAGGGGGTTGCCCTCGGAAGTTTGGTCCCCAGGTTGGGAGGGAGCTAAGACCCCGGAGCTGAGGAGGGCTGTACAAGGTGGCTCTGTGGAGGGAATGCAGAAAGTGGCTCAGTCTTCACCCTCTACTTGTCTGCACTCCTAAAATTGTATCCTGGGAACAAGTGTTATCCATTGAAATCTCTATTATACATATTCATATGTGCTTTTTAAATTAGTAACGCCTGCATACAGAGAGAGAGACAGGTACCTGACTTTCTCTTTATATCCCTCTGTGTCCCTTCATCCCTCTTCCCCTGCCCTCCTGGCTCCCAGGGAGATTTTGGAGCAGGGCCAGCCTCTCTGAGATGTGCCCATTCCTCCCTATGCTAGTGAGGACCTGCAGAGTTGTGGAGGAGAACCAGGGTGGAGACTGGCCAGGCCGCCATGATTGGTTCTCACCTTGTTCTTACGACACTTAACTTCCTGTGGACGGGGGACCCAGGGCTCCGAGTTTGCCCAGTCTGACCAAAGTAGCTCAGCAGGCCCAGGCCTGCTAAAGCTCATGCCCTGCTCAGAAAAGGCCGAACATCCTCCTCGGGGTGTGGGTGAGCCTGCAGCTCCAGGCCAGCTGTGGCTTTGCTGCAGGGCCCTCCTTCAGAGTGGTCTATGCTTCCTGGCCTGAAGTCTGGGGAGCATCTCACCTCCAGTCCCAGAAGAGCTCCTCCCGTGCTCTCCCGGCCCAGACAGCCCGGCAGGCGTGAGCTCCCCAGGCAGGAACACAGCACAGCCCTTCCACCAAGGTCCCCCTGAAATAAAGTTCACTATCGAAACTAGTGGGAAGAAAAGCTGGTGTGAGTGAAGGGGATCTCAAAACAGAAAACCCTTTATTTACAGTATTTCAAACTGTTTTGAACCAATGACACCTGTAAGATCACGTCAAGGAGCCTGTGTTAACAAATTGAGACAGGATCGATTTCTGGGGAGCCCATCGGTTGGCAAAGGGGTGTTTTTAAACCCAAGTTTGGGGAGTGGGTGCTTTCAAGCTCCCAGGAGCCTGCACTCCTGTTTCAGATTATTTCTTCCAAAAAGGGATGTGAACTTGAAACAGTCCCAGTCCCAAAAGGAGCCCAATTACAAGTTAGCAGTTTGCAAATTAACGGGATTTCTGATCAGCACTTAAGCTCAAATACATTCTGCTTTTGCAGCTAAGTGGTTGTTGTCTTCCAGCTGAGAGGTTCCTGAGGGGCACTTGCTGCCACTGAGACATCCTGCCCTTGAGCCCGCTCCGCCTCTCCCAGCACCCTCTGCGGTCAGCCAGGCCCTCCCGCCTGGCCCCCAGCCCTCAGTTCTGGGTGTTGGGGGAAGTTGGACAGACATCTTTTCTGTAAACAGCCCCTGCACTCTGTCCTCTCAGTAAACCAGCTCATGGCTCAGCCCCTGGGTGCCACCCTGTTTTGTGTCAAACAAGAGAAGGGACCTGGTGGGCCAGTGACTGTCCCCTGTTGAGAATGCGTGGGACCCTGGGGGTCTCGACCCCGCCTTCCAAGCCCCTAGCCACACCCCAGCGGCTCTCGGGGCAGCGCCTGAGGAGGCCCCGTGTGTGGAGCAGAGCCGGGGGCTCGGTTCTCTGCTCCCCTCGGGGCCCCAGCCACCATGAGGACACCCCTAACTGTCTGCCTTGTGGGCCCTTTCAGCGTCTGTAAGCGGTGTATCCGGAAGATGGACCACCACTGTCCTTGGGTCAATAACTGTGTCGGCGAGAACAACCAGAAGTACTTCGTCCTGTTTACAGTAAGTGCACTTCCGGTCCCGCCCCGCCCCGCCCTCCATGCGCCAACGGAGCTCTTCAGTCCTCGGAAAATTCTTGGCACTCAGCAATGTTTTGTGCTGCTCCGAGTCCTGCCTGGCCGCTTGTAGACCTCTGCCTTCCCACCAGAGCGCTTCTGGGCTCAACAAGCACCTGATCCTAAGCCCTCGCTTGAGCATCTAGAAAATTGGCTCAAGTCAGTTGACTCTAGGCAAGGGCCATGTGCTGGGCTCCCACCCCCAGTGTCCAGTCTAAGTAGCTCCGGAAGCCAGCTTTGGTGGTGACCGCAAGCCCCGCTCAGGTGCAGGTAGGTAAAGAAGATTTAGTGTGAGGGCTGCGAGAGCCCTTGGCAGTCAGCACCCTGAGTTTCCAAGTGCAGGGAAGCCACCGGCCCCGAGCGCCCTCAGCCCGCCTAGAGCCCAGGTCGCACCTGGCGGCGGACGCTGGTTTCTTTCTTCTTCCGCACACTCTCACCTCGGTCCGGGAGCCAGGGCGGGAGACCGGTAGGGGGATCACCAGAGGCCTCTCTGGCTCTGTCCCGGTCAGCCCTCAGCCTGAGTGCTCCGGCATGGGGGGTCGTGAGCACCCCTGTCCCGGGAGCCTGCATCGTCAGAAGGTTCTCACAACAACGGTGTCTGCACTGCTTTCCTGTTTCAGATGTACATAGCTCTCATTTCCCTGCACGCCCTCATCATGGTGGGATTCCACTTTCTGCATTGCTTTGAAGAAGACTGGACAAGTGAGTATGTGCCAGAGCCCCCCCTCCTGCTCCGGGGGGGCGGTGTGCGACCCAGGCGGGGCGGGCTCTTAGTTGGTGGCATGGTGCCAGCGGCCAACCCCGTTTTATTAGATGTGCTGCAAGCCTACGGACTGACCAGGGAAGGGACAGCAGAGGCCCGAATCTCTCTTCATGAAAAAAAGCAGCCCCCTAAAAGTGAGTTGGAAAGACCCTCTAGCCTGAGTATGCCCAGGGGAAACTCAGGCCCCCGTAGGAAGCACGTCCCAGGGCACGGGAGCATTGCCAGGGAGAGAACCTTTGTCTCCTGGTCTTTAAGAAAAGGCACTTCAGGGGCGCCTGGGTGGCTCAGTCGGTTAAGCATCTGGCTCTTGATCTCAGTTCAGGTCTTGATCTCAGGTTCATGAGTTCAAGCCCCACGTTGGGCTCCATGCTGGGCATGGAGCCTACTTTAAAAGAAAAGAAGAAGAGGAGGCACTTTGATCAAAAGTCATTT
This sequence comes from Spilogale gracilis, assembly GCA_004023965.1. Lineage (NCBI taxonomy): Eukaryota > Metazoa > Chordata > Mammalia > Carnivora > Mephitidae > Spilogale > Spilogale gracilis. Next base: position 93,619 of record PITA01002871.1, read on the forward strand.
CATTCCAATCACATGGAAATCCATTCTGAACTTTGTTTTCTGTGGGTGTCTTAACTGCTTCATTACCAACCCACTGCTCCGGCGGTATCCCTTTTGTGCATGAACCCTGAGGAAGGAGCTCCAGCCAGGAGACCACACAGATCCTGAGGGGAAAAATTTAGATGCTCGGAAAACAAATGCCGTCTTACGATTTTAAAGAAGAATAAAAATAAGAAATAAGAAAGGGTTTTAATAGATGCTGGAGGAATTAAGAGAGGCCACAGGCCGGACAAGAAATCTCACACACACTCAGTCCCTGAGACAAACATCTTGAGCTGAAGTATCAGATGGGCCCCTTTTCCATTGCACCGTCTTCCAGAACTTCCCTCTTCCCATGCCCACTGTCTTCTCGGGCACTAGCTTGCTGGTCTTGTTCTCCCAGAACGGGAGGCCGTGGGAAGGATGGGGTTCTTAGCTCCCGACCCGGTGTGAAGAGGCTGACCCAGCCTCCGGCCAGCCCCGCCCCACCCAGAGGAGGAGAACCCCACGAGTCTCAATGAGCTTGGGCCTTCCATGACAGAATCCCACAGACTGGGTGGCTGAAGCACAGACCTGTCACAGTTCTGGAGGCCGGGAGATCCAGGAACAAGGCGCCCGCCGATTCAGTCCTCGGGGTGGGTTCTCAGCCTGGCTCGCAGACGGCCACCTTCTCCTTGTGTGCCAACTGCATCACGGGACACCCCCTCAGCCACCGCCCGCCCCGCTCCTGACCTCATGTGACCCTCGTCACCCCCCAAAGCCCCATCTCCAAATAACATCACTTGGTAGGTGGGATTCCCACATATGAGTTCTAGTCCTAGCCAGCCAGGGGAGGGTTAAGCTGGCGGGGAGTAGGGAGAACAGGGAGGGACAGGTGGGTTTCTGCATTCGGACCATTCCGCAGAGCTTTCCTCGTGACAGTCCTGCAAGTGCACACACCCCGCGAGGCCCCGGGATCTCCCGTCCAACTCAGATGTGGCCTGGGCAACTTGGCACGGAGTCTGACAAGGATGTTTTAGAACCCCATCGCTCCCCACCCGCCGCTGTCAGGGTAACAGACTCGGGCAGTGACAAGAGTGCCCCGGACCATCTGTAAGCAGAAGGTGTCTGTCTGGAGCACAGCTGGCAGGGGCCATGTCTTCACGGCCCGCTAAGAGCCGGCTGGGGCTCACAGGGCTTTGTGAGCAGTATGTTATTTATGTTATTTCAACCTGACAAACCCTCAGGGCAGGAGAGAGGCTCCCCCTTAGTGGATGACAGAAGCTGGGGCTCCCAGGGGTCTGGCCAGTCCCCAAGCTCATGACTAAGGAGGGCTGTGATTCAAGCCCCAGTCTAGAGCGGGCTCCAGGGGCCTAGGGTCCTTCCTGAGGGCTCTTGGTTGTCCTCAGTCAAGCTTCTTGATAGAAGAGGCTTGAGGCTACAGTGCCTGTGGCCACTAGGCCAGCAGGACCGTCTCCAGAGTGGAAGCCTGAGATTGGCCCAGTGCGACAGGGACGACCATCACACTCAGCTGTGGACGAGCTGCCTCACACCCAGCTTGTGCAGGGAGGGGAAGGGGCTATCCCCAGAATTAGGGCGCTTTGAGTTGAGGTTCCACGAAGTTTGGAGTGGTAGTTCTACATTTCCAGGGCCAGCCCAGGAGGGGAAGGATCCGTGTGGCTGGGTGAGGATGGAGAGCGAGTCCCGGCACCAGGCTCTGCCTCCTGCGCCAGCCCTGGGGCCGCTCGAGGTGGGGAAGGAAGGAGCAAGGCACTTTCATTGCGTGGGCACCCGCCACGTGCTGGGCCTGGGCCAACCTGTGTGGATGTTCTCACGCTTTCCCAACCACGCCACCCAGCAGAAGGGAGAACTACAGCTCGGAGAGCTCCGGCCGTGTGCCCACACTCTGTGTCATCGGGCGCTGCTCCAGGACGGCCTGTGCAGCCTCCTGGGGCTGGAGGTGTGATGGGCAAGGCAGACAGCAAGCAGGACAGGAGCGAAGGGGGTTCCACGGGGTACGGCACAGGAAAGACTCGGGCCACAGAATATTAGTGGGGGCATCTTAGAGCTCGTGGTGGGGAGCTGGCTCCAGGATCCTCACCCTGCTGTGTCTGCCTGACAGTGGAACCCTCGTCCTCCCGCCACAGCCGGAGCCTCCCGGGGTCCAGCCCAGCCAGGCCCTGCCAGCAAGTAAGCCAGACGGGCCAGCGGCTGCGGGCGTTGAGTCCCAAGGGGAGCCTGAGGAGATAAGGGCATCTGGATGATACGTTGCTCACCCCACCACCTAGACAGCACTGTGTCTCCAGGCCTGTTCTTCTGAAGCTCCCACGAAGGATTTGGCAGGGAAGCCCCAGATTCCCGGAGTTCCCAAAGCTCAGGGAAGCCCGGCCCTGCCCTCCGGGATCAGATCCTCTGGCCAGGGCATCCCGGCCTGCGCCCTGGGGCAACCAGAAACATATGAGCCGTCAGCTGGGAACCCCCCTTACCCTAGGCACCCCCCACTCACCCCCACCATCTCTCGCGGTACCTCGGCTTTTCTCTCTCTCCAGTAGGGGGCGCTTCCAATTTAGACTTGGTCCAGAGGTGTCTGCCACTGAAAATAGAAGCACACATCCGGTCAAACCTCGCTGCTCTGTGAGGAGAGGGTAGGGGCCTGGACAGGGACAAGGACTCGTCTCAGGACACACACACACACACACACACACACACACACACACGGCAGCCTCGGAGCGGGGAGAGCAAAAGCAGCTGCTCTGGGCCAGGCAACCCTCCGGTTGGACCATCTCAGTGACAAGGCCGCTCCTGAGGAGGGGCATTTCCCCAGGGGGCTTGTTTCACCCCTAGCTCAAGCCCCGCAGCCAGACTGCCCCCTCATAGGCTTCGAGTCCCAAACCCCCTGAGTGATCCTCCAGATCTGCCCTTTCCTGTCCCCCAGAAGCAGCCTGAGGCCACCCGACATGTGCAGCCCATGTTATGCTCTCTGAGGGGAGGAGGCCCTCCTTGTCTTCATGCCTCAGCCCTACGGACTTTCTGGGTCCTTCCATGTGCCAGGCGCTGTGCTTGGCAGCAGGATACAGACAGTAGCCAGGCAAAGAGTAGGGGTGAAGAGGTGTTAGGAGGGGAAGCGCCAGCAGGAGCCTGGCCTGTGGAGAAGGGCTTCCCCGAGGGAGTGCTGGTGCAGCCAGATGTGGGCACGATGGTGCCCGCCGGGACTTGGAGGCCAGGGATGCATGGCACCCGGGAGGAACCAGGTCCTGCTGGGCCGGAGGCAGGACGAGGGCCCTGGGGACGTGGAGTGGCACGCAGCAGGCAGGGGCCGGCAGCCCAAGTCCCACCCACCCCTTTTCTTTCAGAGTGCAGCTCCTTCTCGCCGCCTACCACAGTGATTCTCCTCATCCTGCTGTGTTTTGAAGGGTTGCTCTTCCTCATTTTCACCTCTGTGATGTTTGGAACCCAGGTGCACTCCATCTGCACAGATGAAACGGTAAGCGGGCGGCCTGCCCCCCACTCCACTCCTGGGCTTGGGGAAGGACCCAGGGTGGGTGCTGCGGGGAGGGCTGCGTGCAGGCCAGACCTGGGAGCCCAGTGAGCCGGGCCTAGGTGTGAGGTATGCAGGCCTTGTTCCTCCATTTGCAGTGACACCGCATCTCTCTGTTACGCGCGCGCACACACACACACACACACACACACACGCACAAGTCTTCCCTTGTGGCCAAGCAACCTCGGTGAACAAGGGTACCTTTTGCCGAAAGTCCTTCCCATCCGAGGAATAAAAGCCTAGAGTGGGGATGATGGACAAAGGGGGCCTGAATCCAGCTGGAATGGGCAGGTCAACTTCCTGGAGGAGGTGACTCCGTGAGTAGGTCCAGAGGGCAGAGTCAGAAGACAGCCTGCCACAAGCATCCCCGAGCTCTGGGCCCCTGGCGCTCACCTGACCACTGGGCACCTGTGCTTGGTCCGGCTCTGGTTCTCGTCCACAGCCTCCCCCCTTCCCCCCTGCACCCTCTACCTCCACCCTACCCACCGCTCCTTCTCTGGGAACTTCGAGGCTGCTGGCTGGGCAGGACTGGAACCCACTCCCCTGGCGCCACAGCCACCTGTCTGTAGAAAGTGCCCAAAAGCCTCAAGGTGGTCAGTCCGTTGCCGTGACATGAGCCTTTCGTCCTTTTTGGCTCTGGGTCCCAGGTGAGGGGTGCCGGGAGGAAGGGGCAGCCCTCCATTCAGTGTGAGGAGCAGAGGCATGAGGTCCTGGGCCCTGGGCACTCCTCTGGCTTCCTAAGGTCCCCCTCAGGTGGGAGGGAGGTGGCAGTCACCAGAGGAGCCTGCTGATGAGTCAGGGTCAGATGGAGGCTCTTAGGGAGACAGACTCCTTGCTGCTGCTGCCAAGACACCATCTTGTGGATCTGTGGGAATTCCCGACGGTTTAGAATGTTTGGGGGGCTCTTGGCAATTTTATCTTTTATAAGAAATAACATCATCGTTAAGAGTTTCTGTAAAAATAGTAGCCAACAGTGTAGACCCGGCTGCGTGTCCAAGCAGGAAGTGTGACCGGCTTCTCCGCCTAAGGCCTGCAGGGAACCCAGAGGTGACCGTCCTGCCCCACCCGCTATTGCCTGCGGCCAGGCCACACAGGCCGGGTCTGGGGGAGCCAGAAGGAAAGCTTACACAGCCCCGGCCCTAGCTGTTCTTCCCCTTACAGGCAATTCCTAAAGGGAATTATGTTGGAAAGGAAACAGGAAAGAAGAAGGGCGCATCTGGGGAAAGCACGTCTTCCCCTTGGCCTGGACCCTCCCAGCTCCCTGGCCCTGAACAGAGACTTGAGTCTCCTCACCAGAGACCAGGGCATACAGACCCTCGCTAGGCTCCTGCCAGGCCGCTTCTCCCCTGTTCTCCTGCCCGCTGACCAGCTCCCTCGGGAGAGGGGAGAAGGGAGGGAAAGGGCTTCCTCCCCAGCCTACTTTTCCTGTGAGACTCAGGGTGGGGAGCAGCCCAGGCTCTAGACAACCACCGAGGTGGCCTCTGGTGCCGCTTCTCCCAGAGGAGCCCTCGGAGACCTCTGCCCTGCCCGGGCTGGCTGGCTGTCCAGGCAGCCCCTCTAACCTATACTAATCCCTTTCCTTCCTCCTCTGTGGTGGCTTCCGCCCTCCCCCACGGTCTCTGACTCCTGCTCGACCTTCTCAGGTCTGCCTTGGCCACCCCGCGAAGCTGGGTGCTTCTTGCCCCCCCCAGCCGGTGAGACTAACGGCGCCAGAGCGGTCCTTTCATTGTTCCTTTTTTTTTGTCTGCAAAGTGGTCATAGTCGTGTCAAACTTGAACCTACCCAAATTAAAGGCCAGCGTTGGCTGTCACGATCACGAGCCCCTGCCGGCTGTGAGGCTTGTGGCACCCCCCCCCCCAACAGCCAGGCCCCGCACCAGGCCCGCAGCGCCGCCGCACAGCCCGGTCCGCGTAGATGTTGCTCCTTCACTAAGCAAAACAGCCCGATCGACGTGCCTGTAGGAATCCAGGCTCAGCGGCCTCTGGCTTTGCTCATTTTCCCCCTCCCTTCTCAGAGGGACTTGTAAATACTTGCCCACAGGACCCCACCACCACCACCACCCTCCAAAAAAAAACCCCACGATTTCTCTTTCCTTTAACACTTTTTATGAGAGAGAACTCTTGAAGAATGGACAATAGAGGTAGCTTCCTGGCTTTAAAAGGCAGCATTGACTCCATTCACCTCAAGCTAATGGACTTCCCTTCCCCAAAAACCACAGCAATGAAGTACTTGACTGAAAGTATGACTGTTCTTGTTTTCAGGGAATAGAACAATTGAAAAAGGAAGAGAGAAGATGGGCTAAAAAAACAAAATGGATGAACATGAAAGCCGTTTTCGGCCACCCCTTCTCTCTAGGCTGGGCCAGCCCCTTTGCCACGCCAGACCAAGGGAAGGCAGACCCGTACCAGTATGTGGTCTGAAGGACCCCGAGCAGCATTGCCTCCCAGACCCCACATCACAGCACCACCGTCCCATCCGTTCTCATGAATGTTTAAATTGAAAAAAAGCAAAACAACTACTCTCAAACTTTTTTTTTTATGTCTCAAGTAAAATGGCTGAGCATTGCAGAGAAAAAAAAAAGTCCCCATGTTTTATTTTTAAGAGATCATCCTTTCTATTTTTTTGGTGACCGAAGCTGCTGTTCTTTTTTTCCTTTTTTTAAAATCACTTCTCTGGCCTCTGGTTTCCTCTCTGCTGTCTGTGTGGCCTGACTAACGGGGCAGGCCTGCCTCCGGGCCTTGCCCGCCTCTACTAACCGGGGGAGCCATGGCTGGGGTGCGGATGGACGGCCAGCCGGACGCCTGGTGGGGGATGCGTAGGAGAGGCAGGGGGGCCGCGACCTCCTGCTGCCCAGGAAGCAATGGCAGGCGCCCCCGTAAGACTTAAAAGGTCCCCGAAGACGGATGCTTACCCCTTGTGGCTGAGGGGCAGGATCGGGGCCGGAGCCCTAAGAAGGGCCTTTTGCATGGCGACCTCATCCCCCGGTGTGGACACTGTTTGCCCCCTTGCACTCTATGCGCTTGGGGTGTGTAGAGTGACTTGGGGGGAGATCAGAAGGGTCTTATTTGTATTCTCAATCACCAATTATATTCTCACGGATTATTTGGAAGAGTGTGAAGGAGAGAAGTTTTTCCAGCTCAAAATGCCTTACACAGTCTAAAGGAGAAAACAAATCACGCGATTTCAGATTTCCTTTGTCAGGTCTGCTTCCTCTTAGCACCAACCCACCCCCACCCCCGCCCCGCAAGGTGGCCGGAGCCGGGGAGCTGTCACTAATGCTGAGTGACACTGCCACAGCCCCCAGAGCACACGGTCCCGTCGTCAACCCCCTCCACCCCACCTTGTAAATCGCTGAAGCGGGTTCCCTCTCTGATGTCATGGACACCTAAATGTGCACGTAGCCATGTCTTACCCATACTTTAACCCAGGAGGCTGTCATCCCGGCCTGGGGGCTGATGGGGATATGAGGCATCGGCATCACGGCCCCCAGACTTCTGAAAACTGGCAGATGCCCCCCTCCCAGGAACCTGCAGGGCTGAGTGGCCTTGCCCCCCCCCTCGCCCCCCAGGCACTTCCCAAATGAAATCCCACTTCCAAGAGGCGGGTGTGAAGACGGGGGAGATGAAGCAGCCGAGGGACAGGGGGGCCCAGCCAGTGCAGAAATCGGAGGGCTGACCATCTGTGACTTCGTACATGTGGATTTGGTTTTTTATAAGTGATCACCACAAACCTCGTTTTTTTGACTTTGTGCTTGGGGTGGGGTGGGGGGACAAGGGTCACGAAACCCGGTCCGGGACAGGGAGGAAGCTCATCGAGCCGTGCGATTTTCCATGAACCATTCAGTGGAACATGCTGCCTCTTTTCAATTCTGTCCGTGCTTCCACATGGAGACAAAATGCAATAAAATTTTTCCAAAACCTGTTCTCACTGAGCCGTCCTCTGTCACAGTGCTGCCTCCAGGGAGAGCCGATCGGGCAAGGCGCGCTGGCCGCAGCGGGGCCTCTGTTCCACGGCTCTTAAAGGACGCTCCTCCTGAAACGGGTCCGCCGTGCTATTTCTAAAGGACGTGTTAGCTCGCCACCCTTGACCTGCTCCCCCACATTCCCCCCCAACGCCGGCCTGGCCTCTCGTTGGCTTCTGCCACCTGAATCCTGGGTTATAGAAAAGACTTCCAGTCCGCAGTTTGCTGGAGCACCGGGCATGGTGGGGAGGGAAGACCCGCTTCCCTCTGCGGACCCCGCAGAAAGTGGTGTCATCTCTCCCGGGTCACCAGAGAACCGCACCACCCTCCCCGAGGCAGCCTGGGCTTGACTCTCCCGCGCTCTTGGTGCCCTAAGGCAAGGCTGAGGACTGGAGCATTTGGGTTGCTTTTTAATGATGTGTTTAAATCTAGTTTATAGCATTTGTGTCCCACACGCTCCCCCCCTTTTTAACGGTTCACTGAGGTGTGAAGTGTGTTCAGTGAGCGGTTTGGAAGGCTCGGGGCCGCTCCCGCCCCTCAGGCACCTGTCCCTTGGGAGGCAGCGCTGTGTCGGGCCTTCCTGCCACAGGAGTATTTGTTATATATTTGGATGCCCCCCAAACACTCCATGTTAAAGGCATTTTTTTTTTTTAAGATTTCATTTCTTTGACAGAGAAACACAGCCAGAGAGGGAACACAAGCAGGGAGAGTGGGGTTGAAGCAGGCTTCCCGCCGAGCAGGGAGCCCGATGCGGGGCTCAATCCAGGGACTCATGGATCATGACCTGAGCCAAAGGCAGACACCCAACAACTGAGCCCCCCAGGCGTCCAACACATTTTTTTTTTTAAGTGACCCAGGTTAGTTCTTTTTCCCATGGAATGTCTGAGGAATGCAGTAGATAAGTGCTAAAACCGTATTGATTTTATTTTTTTATTGAGTCCTAAACACAGAAATCCATCCCTTAAGGGTTTAAACCTGAGCATCCTAGGCATATCCTTCCCAGAGAACAAGGCTGCTTTCCATACCCTGTATGATTGTCCCTCTGTTCAGCCAGAGGGAAATGCTGCCCTCGGAAGATAGGAAAACGCCAAGTTCCCTGTGGCTTCCCTCGTTCCCTGTCATTGGGACAGGAGACGTTTGCCGGGGATGGGGCCATCTGCAGTGGGGTGACTGGATCGCAGCATCCCTGAGCGCCCCCTGGTCTTCGCAGGCGGCCGAGTAGTAAGGAACGCGTCTGCACAAAGGCAGCCCCAGCTTTCAGCTTGGGCACAGGGGCTCCGACGGCGCTGGGTGGTGGAGCCCTGGGCTAGGAGCTCGTGGCCGCCACGGTCTCTCAGAGTGTGGCAGGGAAAGAGAAAGGAAGGCGACGTGGCCAGCTGGATTAGGTGACTCCTTCCTGCCCATCAACCTCAGGCGTGTGCTCCTAGCCGACTGTGCAAAAGGCCTCCCTCCAGGCCGATCTCCGCCTCTGTGCCCGGGCATGGTGACCTCGTGCCCACAGCGAGTTTGGGTAGCAATGCGGGTGTCTCGTCTCCCATTAGCCACACCACTTCCTCTCTGGAATACTGAGTCTCCAAAGAACCAAAGCAAAACACCGGGAATGACTAGTTTCGCTCATCCAGGCTCTCGGCCGCTGGGAAAATCACAAGCCGCCTTCCACCATGACATGGAAAGCAGCCGCTGGCTGATCTGCTGTCCCCACATGGAGACTCCGTTCCTGCACCCTCTCCCTCGGGAAACAAGTCCTCGGCACGACCACCGTGAGCACCCCAGCAAGTCACCCCCAAGGGCCCATCTGCACGCCTGGGATCTAAGGAGGAGTGTTAGCAGATGCCCCCGGGGATAGCACGTGCCTGGCCTTGTGGACATAAGGGCTCCCCGAATCCCTCTGCTACTGACCCTGTGCAGCCTGGCAACCAGGCATCAAGGCCCCGCCCCACCCTGACTCAGGTTCAAGTCCCTGCTCAGCGACTTCCTTTGCGTGCGACTTTGCACAGTCACTGACTTAAGCCTCCGTGATCTCACGTGTCAAACCAGACAGGCCGTCTGAATGACAAGATCAAGGCGAGGATTAAATGAGAGTCGTGTCTGTAAGTGTGACGATGACATGTGGCACCCGGCGTGGCTCCGGGGAGCGTTAGCGCTGCTGGACCTCTGCTCTTCCAACCACGGTCACAACGGTTCATGATCCGTGAGACCAGTTCGTTGGTGAGCCGCGGCCTTTTAAAAAGTAAATAAAAATGTGTTACCATTGTAGAGTAAGTATTGTTTCGGGAAACTTTGTCGGAGGCGGTGTCGGTTTGCACCGGAAAGTATTGCCCATTGGGGGCTATAGTAAAAGGAACATGAAACTACAGATGAGGAGAGACATGGCATGGGCAGCAGTGTCTCTGACTTTCACCATCCGATGATGTGGGGAGTCGGGCGTGGGGGGATAATGAGTTCTTGCTCCGTGGGTCTCAGAGGGGTCCTTACAAAGCCTGTGCTTGGGGGTCTCTGCCTCCCTTGGGAGACTTAGTCCTGGTATGTTCATTCTGGGGACTCTGGTGGGTTCGGGTGCAAATGACAGCTCATGTCATCCTGACGGAGGGGACCCCAAAGCCCCCAGCCACACCTTCCCTTAAAAGAGCTGTTAGCTCCGGCCACGGCCCCTCTTCCCAGGAACCAGCCATTCTTGTCCATTGGGCCTGACGTGGGTATTACAGCTGCCTTTGCAAATCTCGCGCCGAACCACTTGGCCTTCGGGACGCCTGTGAATCCACACAAAACTCAAAATCGAAGATACCCTCTTGGCTCCTGAACCTCAGGCCTCTCTTAGGCCGTAGGTGTGTTTGGAATACTTTCTTCTGCCCGGACTCAGAGTTGACCTGGGTGTTTGTGCACTTACCTGCTCAGGAACTTCATCTGGTGGGCCGGCTGGGCTCTGATCTAGAACGTTCTTACAAGCTTGGTGAAGGGGCTGAGTGCGTGTCGCCACAGAGCACAGTCACTCTGAGGTCTCTCTTGCTGCATCTCCTTCTCTGGCTTTTTCCTCTGCCTTGGTGATCAGCCCTGGTAGAGTGAGAATTTGTAGGATTGAAAATGCCCTGGGCAGAAGGAAGACACTGGTTCTCACCCAAGTTCCGACAAGCAGGAGGACGAATGTTGGCCACGGTAATGGCCTCGCAGACCCTCTGTTTTCCCGTCTTCCGAGTGTCAGTACGAACACCCACCTCCTCTCAGGGCACTTGTGAGGACCCCACCATCATGGCTTTGAGTCAGCGTGCATACGGTCAATCTGCGTGTCCCCTTGGTCGTCTGCCCTGCCTCCTGAGGCTGTCCCAGCTTCCCTGAAGTCATGCTTCAGGTGCCTCCCTGGACAGGCTGCAAAGGAGTTCCCAGGAAGGGAAAGCAGCATCCACCAAATCCCTCCTCCATTGGCCCCCATGGCTTCCGCTAAGAAGGGAGGCCTGGCGAGGGCTCAGCCTGTGAGTAACAGCAGCGTCGGGTGCCCTTGACCTGGAGAGGCTCCCTCGGGAGTTGCCAGCAAGGTCCATTCTCTGAAACAAGTCTTCCATTCTGACCATGGCACTAACACCCGCTCACTGGTGAAAGCTTGGAGCGAGTGGGAGGGCCGCAGAAACCAGTACAAACCCCCTCCGGTCCCATCCCCAAGGGTAATCGCAGGTCCCGTGACGTCGTGTCTGACTCGCCTGTCTTCCTTGCCTTGTCGCCGGTGGACAGGATTTTCCAGGGTGACGCAGAACTGTATTAACACCATTTTCTCAGAACTGTGTTGTGTCTCACTTTGTAGACTAGCAGACTCAGCCATCCTCAGTTGGCGTTTCAATTGTCACTTTGTCCCGCAGTGTTCAAGACTGTCTTGCTTACATCTTTGTATCTCCGATTATTTTTTAACCTATTATTGTGACATAATGTCCAACTTACAAGAAAGTGGCAAAAACGGGCACCTGGGTGGCTCAGTGGGTTAAAGCCTCTGCCTTCGGCTCAGGTCATGATCTCAGGGTCCTGGGATCGAGGCCCACATCAGGCTCTCTGCTCAGCAGGGAGCCTGCTTCCTCCGCTCTCTCTGCCTGCCTCTCTGCCTACTTGTGATCTCTCTCTGCCAAATAAATAAATAAAATATTTTGAAAAAAAAATAAAAAGAAAGTGGCAAAAACAGCATAAAGATCTCCTGTATACACTTCCGTCAGTCCTTCAACATGGGACCATTTTATAGAAACGTAATACAAATGCAAAAACCTGGGAGATTATTGATACGAGAGCCCTAATGGAACCACAGGCTTTGTTCAGGTGTCTCCGGGTGCCCCGCTGAGACCCTTCCTGTCCCATTGCGTCTCTCCCATCTGTGTCGTCTGCTCCGATCTCTGATGCTCCTCAGGCTTTGTCTTTCATGAACTTCACCACCCCCCCTTTTTTTAATTAGGATGAATGCACACGACATAAAATCCAACACTTTAGCGTGCGGGGTTGCCATGCAACCATGGCTTCTGTCTGGTTCCGAAGCATTTTCGTCAGCCCCTGAGCCTTTTGAAAATCAGAGGCCTGGTCTCCGGTAGAATACCCTACAGTTTGCGTTGGGCTGATGTTTTCTTGCAGTTAGGTCAAGGTTGTGCATTCGGGACAAGAAAAGCGCTGAGGTGACGTTACCATTGACGTGGCTCAGGTGATAGCCACCGGGTTCCCTCACCCGCGTGCCCTCTGTCACAAGTATCTTCCAAGGAGACCTGGAGATCAGATCCTTCAAACGACAGCTTTTTTTCCAGAGCCGAGAAACGTCAGTCTCTGAGATGGAGCGGGAAGAGAGAGTGTTGGAGAAGAACCGGCCCGGAGGATGGGGCAGGTCTCAGTCTGTGGGTGTGCCTCAGTTTCTCTTTCTGCATGACAGAAGGGATCATACCAGTTGTGGGAGGCTCTTGTGTGGCAAAGAAGAGAGAGCCCAGAACAAGGTCCTCAGAGGTCGTTCTGGGTGGAATGAGTCGTGTGAATGAGCAGTGGCCCTGCCCGGCAAACCCCAGCGATCTCCTGTGGCTTCTGGCGGAGGCGGAGAAAGGCAGAGGCCCAGGGCGGGGTGACCGAAAGCCTTTGTGGACCGGGCTGTACCTCTAACTCCTGCGGGCTTCTCCCCTTCCCCCCACCCTCTTTCTGTGTCCTGGCAGCTGAGACGCTCAGAGGCAGGTGAGAGGGCAGCTTGGGTGCAGGGGTGCATCTGCCGCGGGAGCAGGGCCTCCCTGCAGTGACCCTGTGCGACCCTCCACCCGGCTGCCCGCCGCATGCTGTGCACACAGTCTTGCTTCCTCGGTCCCCGTGTTCGTACCCCACGCTCTGCCCTGACCACCCGCACGCCTTCTTCATGTGAAGTCTGCTGCACCTGCTGGGGGGCGTGGCCCAGAATCTCCAGGGTGGGGCTCGTCTCCTTAGTGTTCTTGGGGCCGGTGCCACGGTAGTCCTCCGCCCTGGGCCCCTTTGCAGCCTGGCCTGACTTGGTGAGGTTGGACGGACCCTGGCCCCTGCTTGCTGTGCTGCTCCCCACCGCTCCCTCACCCACCCACCATGCCCCACAGGCCCCTCAGGGCCCCACAGCCCTGACCCGGCCCAGCCACCCCCCTCACCCTCACTGACCCTCTGTATCCCGTTGTCCCTCCAGGGCATTGAGCGCCTCAAGCGAAAGCACCAGCCCCGGGAGCGCAGGGGCAGCTGGAAGTCGATGAAAGAGACCTTCGGCGGGGACTTCTCCCTGAACTGGTTCAACCCCTTCTCCGGACCGTGCAGCCCAGAGTCTCTCAGTGACAGGGACTGGGTGCGGCAGGCGGCTTCGCTGTCCGACGTGGACAACACGGAGACCACAGAGGAGAACTCGGAGGAGAGGAAGGATGAGGACTCTGTGGAGGTGACAGATGAGTGAAGCTGCCGGGGAGGGAGCGCCAGACACTGAAAAGCTGCTGGCAACCCGGACACGGGCATCATGGCCCCAGCGTGGCGCGTCCGTGGCCATGACGCGCCACCCCACACCCCTGCCCCCTGCCACCCCCCGCGGGCAACTCGCGGCACTGCCATCCCCTGTACCCCCTCCTCCTCTCCCCAAGTTGGGCCAGGTCTTGGGGGGTGGACTAGGGGTGACAGGAGGACATGACTCTGGGAGGCCATCCAGGAAGAGTCTGCAGAGCGGGTTTGGATGGCCTTCCCGGATGGGGCATCTCCTGCACCCGGCCCGGCCTCACCAGCAAAGGAGGCGCTGAACGGGGCAGCACGGAGGCAGAGAAGAACTTGCCTTTAGCTTTTCTTGGGATGTCTGTCTTCTCTTGGGAAAGTTGGGGCCCTGGCTTCTGGCTTTTGAGACCAAAGGCCATGATAGGATGGAAGGACAGAGCAGGGCTGGCCTTGGAGACCTGGGGTGGGACACTGACATCAGGACAGACCAGCCCGGAAAGGTTGCAGGGTCCTGGCTGCTCCTCGGAGAGGCTCCCCGGAGCCTGTCTAAACGAGGAGCAGGGCGTGGCTGCCACAGCGGCGCAGGCAGGTCAGGCTCGGTTTGCGGAGGACCCCGCAGCGGGCTACACACACATTCGCGCGGGTGGGAAACACAGGTCAGGAACGTGTGTCACGACAGCAGTGCCTAATTCAGGCCCCGTTCCGTTCCTTTCAGACTCATCACTGAGGCCGTCCAGAGGTCGGGGTGGGGGAGAGGACCTGTGGAGATGGGGACTGTCTGCTCCCCCTCTGAGAGCTTAATTCGCATACCCTCTGGACAGAGTCTCACGACCCACATGGGCAGACCTGACCAGAAATCTGTCTGGCCTGGGTGTTAAGCCACTTCTCACAAGATAGGATCCATTTTGTCTGAGAGGATGGGTGGTGGCCACGGACTGCAGACCAGTGAACCAGGAAGACAGACGGGAACGCACACACACACACACACACACACACACACACACACACACCACACTGTGCCAGGATGAGCCCGGTTGAACCCCTAGGGTTACCTACTCAGAGGGGCCGTTGTTCCCAGAGCCACCTGACCTAATCCCGGCCCTCAGAAGACATCCCACGAGGGGGCAATGGCAGCGCTCTAGAGCCCCCAGGACCTTTTTTCCTGGTCCACCTCGGCTTTAGGATTTATTCATGACGATGGCAGGAGCCCTGGTCGGCTCTGAAGGCCAGGCACTCGCCGTCTGGGCAGGGCGAGGCCACTAGCCTCTCTGGGCGAGCCATTCTCCCAACACGGAGGCCTGTCCTTTGTTGTCCAAACCCTGAAGGCAGCCCGGGGTTGGGGGGCCGGGGGACAGCGCGGAGGGAGGCAAGGCTGTCCCTGGAGCCCCCGAGGAGGCAGCCGTTACAAAGGGAAGGGGGTCCCCTGGTCACCGCGGGCAGCTTCGGCCTCCACCGATTTCAGGCCCATGGTCAGAGGGGTGCTGAGGCTCCAGCGGCCCCGGAGCCAGCTCTGAGGGCCCAGTGCCTGTGGGAGGCCTGTCACCCGTGGTCAGATGGGCCTCCCTGCCCACCGAGCTCATCTCGCAGTGGCGCTCGGCCACAGGAGACCCAGTTCCGGGGCGGGGCCAGAGGGGGCCATGCGGGAGCTGAGCCATCCAACCCCGAGCTTCCTGTCACCACTGACACGGTGGCCTGCCCTCGGCGGCGGCGGCTGCCGACAGCCTAACACTGTGCTTGCTTCAAACGGACAGGACCGTGGCTGTTGTCAAAGCGATGAGGGCCACAGCGGCGACGCAAACCTCCACCTCGTGCTCTGAATAAAAAGCTCTTTGCTTCCCCTTGGTGGCTGGAGTCTCCTGTCTTCAGCAGGAGATCCCGGACCGGACCCCCCGGGTGGCGGTGCCCTTCCTTAGTCACCTCAAGGGCACGGCTGAGAAAGTCTCTTTTCCGCATTTCCAGGGTAGGAGACAGGTGATCACACTGGCCAGAGCTGCGGGGGGAGTCACTCAGCGAACCTCTCTGGGTCATCTCCGGGGGTGGGGGCGGTTTTCAGCAGAAGGAAAACTCACCTTTCAGGGAACAAGCATTTATTGAACACCTACTGTATGCCAGGGTGCAGGGCCCTGAGGGCGAGAGTGCCCAGCAGTGAGGCATTTTGACTTCAGAAGCCAGGCCACTGCCCCAAATGTCACGCACATTGCACACAAAAGAGCTCCCCTTCAGCACAGGCCGCTGCCAGAGCGGGTCCGCGGGGGTCACAGCCTTGGAGAAGGCCCCCTGAGTGGGGCCCAGTAACGAAGCCCCACCCCTCAAGAGAGGCCCTCGACCTGGGAAGTTCAGAGGGTCAGATGGCTCCCCAGGGCCCACGTGATCCCCAGCACAAGATACTGGAAGAAGCTTGTTCGCAGAAAGAAAAATATGACCCAGGGGACCATGCAGTCCCCTAGAAGCAGTCGGAGTTTAATTAAAAGCATATTGCTCATTTGAACGAGTCTGTGGAGGGGAGAAGGAGAAGGAACAGCTTCGGTTCACAAAGCAGGGCTTTCAGTGGGAATGAGGAAGCACCCCCCACCCCCAGCCCGGAATAGACCTCTGCTCAAGGGACGGGGAGCTGCTGAGGGCTGTGGGGTCTCCCTCCCCTGCGCCTGCCCAGGACTGCTGAGCGCGGGAAGCTGTCCCTCCCAAGCTGGGCTGGCCTTTACCCCGGGACAGCCTGCATCCCTGCCAGGCCCTGTCTCCAGGCCTCGGGTGTCTTGGGGTCAGGGGGTTCCTAGACAGCCCTCCGGCCTTGTGCCCGTGGGGGCCACCAGCGCTGGTGAGATGAGGTGGTGGGCAAGGCAGGAGGCTTCAAGTGGGGGGCCCCTTGGGGGATGTCTTCATTACTCCAAAGATCAGGAAGGGGATAAAGATGACACTTGTCACCAATCTCCGAACCCCACACCTCCCCCTCCTGGCCAACACAGGAATGTTCTTCATAAACTCCTTCAGACCTGGTGAAAAGTACACAGTCGCGCTCCCTCCTGTTTCCCGATTATCAAAGCTCTCAGTTTGTTAAATTGGGGTTTACAATGGCCACGATTTCCAAAGCCTGTCTTAGAGGTTGTTGGGTTTTCATTTACAAAGTGTCTCTCAGAAGACCGAGTGGCCTGGGTGGCTCAGTTGGTTAAGCCACTGCCTTCAGCTGAGGTCATGATCCTGGAGTCTCAGGATCGAGTCCCGCATCGGGCTCCCAGCTCCGCGGGGAGTCTGCTTCTCTCCCTCTGACCTTCTCCCCTCTCATGCTCTCTCTCACTCTCTCTCTCAAATAAATAAAGAAAAGAAGAAGACCGAGTGGCCTGGGCCTCCAGCAACCTCTCAGGAGGCATGGCTGGATGACACTCTCCACCTGTCCAATCAGGGGGAGCAAAGGCTGGGGACGCCTAGGATGTAGTAGACAGCAGGTGTTATGCTGAGTGAGTGAGACAAGGTTACATATTGGCTGCTCGGCAAATGTGGGCAGAATGTGCCTCTGCCCGGGGACACTGTACGGGCCCTGAAGTTGGGCAGTGAGGTCCTGGTCCTCTGGGCGGAGCAGGTGGCCCCCAGCAGGTGCCTTTCATCGTGGCCAAAGGGAACGGAGACTCTTCTGTCATCTCCACCCGCACATCTGAGGAGACCCGACGCCTCCCTCCCAGAAGGAGCCAAAGGAGCTGTCTCCCAGGCAGGGGCAAAATATATCCTCTTGTAAAGATCTATTTTTAAAACTCAAAAACAACATTAAAGAAGCAAGACTGAGGGCGCCTGGGTGGCTCAGTTGGTTGAGTGACTGCTTTCGGCTCAGGTCATGATCCTGGAGACCCAGGATCGAGCCCCACACTGAGCAGGAAGCCTGCTTCTCCCTCTCTCAGTCCTTCTGCTTATGTTCCCTCTCTAGCTGTGTTTCTGTCAATAAATAAATAAAATCTTCAAAAAAAAAAAAAGAAGAAGAAGAAGCAAGACCGTCCCCATTATCCCACTGCCTGTCACAAGAGCTAATAGATTTTCAGTCTCTTCCCCCTGATGATACTTGGGCCCGTGTATTTACCTAACCGGGAGCCGTGGATGAGCCATTTCCTATGATCTCTGCCTCTGAAGTGTGGTATTTTTAATCACCCTTACTGGCTTGCCTCCAGCCCCCGCAGCTAGGGTGTCAGCCAACCTCAGCCCCATGATTCATCTGGACTGCTCTCCAGCGGCGTTCCCGAGTCTCCTCTCCCTGCTCCGGCCCCTCCCAGCCACACCCTGCTCCTGGCTGAAGACCTGGGCCTTCTGAGGACAGCCCCCCCACCCCCCCACCCCCAGGGGCCAGGCCCCGCCTCAGGCTTCCAGTCCATCCTCATTGTGCTCACATCATTCCCACATGACAGACAGAGAGACAGGATCAAGGAGGCACCCCTGGTCTAGAAGGTCCGCTCCAGGCCTGCCCCCCAGGCCCCCTGAATAGGGCTCCAGGCCGCACCTGCGCAGAAGGGCAGGGTCCAGCTGTCCCAGGAGCGCACGGTGGGGCTGAGCAGCAGCACCTGCGTTTGAGGGTCTGGAACGCCCAAGTGGGGGGAGAAAAGGTGTGCTCCTTTTTCAGGAAGTCAGTGCCAAGAACTTCCGACAGGTCCGCAGTGCAGCTGGGGCTTGGCAAACGGGACCTGGGCTCAGGCTTGTTGCAGATTTCCGACAGCGCTCTGTGCAGCCTCTGAGCTGTGCAAACGTCCCAGATGCTGGCTGGAACCTTCTGGGTCATGAACAAATGCTCACAGAGGAGAGCCTGGCCTCTGATGGAACCACCTGAAATCCAGCTGCTGGGAGGCTGTGTGTGCCCACGCTGTGTCCCTGCCTTGTGATTCCAGCCGAGAGCCGCTGGGTGGGGAGGGCACATCACAGGGACCCCGCGCGCTGCTGCCAGCCCAGACTACTCGGGACCCCTGAGGGATGTCGGAGTATGATCAGCGCTCTAGATTCATCGCCATTTGCAACAACACACTGACAGCCTGTGTCTATACCCCTCCTCTTCCTCCCGGTCTGTCCACCTTAGAAGACAGTTTGATGATTACACGCAGCTGTCTAGGCCGCTCAACGGATGAATAGAATAAACGGAGTGAGAGATTATGTAAACCACATCAGAAATAGGTGAGATTTCATCCGGACCAATTCCTTTTTTAAAAAAGACTTTTAGGGGCGCCTGGGTGGCTCAGTTGGTTAAGCGACTGCCTTCAGCTCAGGTCATGATCCTGGAGACCGGGGATCGAGTCCCACATCGGGCTCCCTGCTCTGCGGGAAGCCTGCTTCTCCCTCTCTCACTCCCCCTGCTTGTGTTCCCTCTCTGGCTGTGTTTCTCTCTATCAAATAAACAAAATCTTTAAAAAAAAAAAAAAAAAGACTTTTATTTATTTGAGAGGGAGAGCAAGAACAGGAGCAGGGGTGAGGGGTAGAGAAAGTGGGAGGAGCAGGCTCCCTGCTGAGCAGGACTCCATCCCAGGACCCCAGGACCCCAGGACCACGACCCAAACCGAAGGCAGATGCTGAACCGCCTGAGCCACCCAAGCGCCCTCCTCCTGACCAAGTCCTGAGAATGGGGCATCATTCTGGTAAAATCGCACTCAGAAGGGTTTGTCCCTCAGGCACGAGTCCCTGCAGAGGAAGGGTCTGGGGGAAAAGCAGGGATGACTAAATCTGTATAAAATATGACTACAGAACGGGGCACACAGACTTGGTTACGATACAGAAAGAACAGAAGCCTGGCGGCAGGAGGGCATTCAGGATCTTGGTTTTTAGAGCTCTTTCTGGAAGCTTCCCTTCTGCCTTTCCAAGCTGCTGCAAGAGCTCTGAATCCAGACTGAGCCGGCCATCTGCACCCTCCATGCGAGTGCTTACATGCACTGACCGCTTCAGGCGGCCCGTGGGAAACCGAGGACTGGCCTGGAGTCCCGGGTGTGGACCGAGCACTTTAGGGCAGGAGGCTCCAAGGCGGGCGGCCATACTGGGGCCTGCCAGCCTATCCTGCTTGGTGGAGGTCCTCCTTGGGATGCCCGACCTGCTCCAGACTCTGTGTCCCGGGGGACCACGTGGGCCCTCTGGGACTGTACTTCCACTGTGTGCGCCGCGCCCCCCGTGATGCGGACTCTGCCCTGGGAGGCTTTCGGATCAGCTTCACTTTTCTGGCCAGAGTCCTGCTGTGCCTGGATTGATGCCTGGGACCAAGTGGACAAAAGATTCACACAGAGACCTAAGGAAGCCACCTGGCTTTCAAGGACAGATCTTAATGGCTAATGAGTTGGGGTTAACCAGCTAACCCCAGGCCCCATAAAGGCCATCTCGGAAATCAATCCCACAGGCTGTTCTCACCCCGTGTGTACAGTCCAACTGAGATGGGCAGCTTGGATGAGAAAGTCCAAAATACACGCAATAGAATTTCTGGGAGGAAAAAAAACGAAGCATAAGGGAACAGCTGCATCAAAGCAATGATGCTGAGAACTTTCCAGAATACATGAAAGACATGAGTCCTCTGATTCAGGAATCAAAGAGATTCCAAACGGGATGGAAAGTAATAAATAACCACTGTAAAAGTTAAATCTCTCCCACTCCAGACTCTCAGACCCTCTCTCCAGAAGCAACCAGTAGGAAGTATCTTTCTAGTTTTCTCTGTCAAAAAACATTTGCTCATACATGGGGAAGCTTTCTCAACATACCACTCTGTACCTTGCCTTTTTTTTCCCACCCTCTAAAACATACCTTGGAATTTATTTCTAAACCATCCAGGTAGTTCTCTCTCTCTCTTTTTAAGATTTTATTTATTTATTTGACAGAGATAGATCACAAGTAGGCAGAGAGGCAGGCAGAGAGAGAGGAGGAAGCAGGCTCCCTGCTGAGCAGAGAGCCCGATGCGGGCCTCGATCCCAGGACCCTGAAATCATGACCTGAGCCGAAGGCAGAGGCTTTAACCCACCGAGCCACCCAAGTGCCCCAAATTCTTCATTTTGATGAGGCCCAATTTATTTGTCTTTTTTGCTGCCCAAAAATCATTGCTAAATCCAATGTCATGACACTTTTCCTCAGTTTTCTTCTAAGAGCTTGTAGTTTTAGTTCTTATAATTTTAGGTCTTTGATTTATTTTGAGTTCCATTTTCTATATGGTGAAAAGTAAGGGTCCAACTTCATTCTTTTGCATACAGACACCGAGTTTCTGCAACACCAGCTCTTGAAAAGACGGCCCTTTCCCACTGAATGGTCTCAATACCCTTCTCAATGGGCTTGCGTTCTCTGTACCACTGGTTCACATCTGGGTGTTGGGACCGGACTGTTTTCATTAGGTAGCTTTGCAGTAACGCTTTGGAATCAGGATGAGTAAGTCCTCTGACATTGTTTTTCCTTCTCGAAACTGTTTTGGCTATTCAGGGGCCCCTTGAGGATTCCTATGAATCTTAGGATGGGCTTTCCTATCCCTGCAAAAAAACACCAAGCATGGAGGCACGACTGGACACACCAGACTCGAGAACTGTTGAGATGCAAGTGTGGGGGTAACTCAAGCGTGCTGAGTGCCAGGTATCAAGGGGGCAGCAAGAGAATGGTTGGAGACGTGGGCTAAGGCCAGGTCCCACTCACTAGGAGCCATGGAACAGTTTTCGGAAGCTCATCTGTCAGCTGTCTGATGAGTCATAGAGGAGGGGTGCTACATGGGCGGGGAGGGGGGGCAGCCTGGACGCGGCCCCTGTCCCCACCCCTCCCCCCACTGCCTACTGGCCACCAAGTCCCTCCCTACTGCAGGGGAGTGTCCAGAGAAGACACAGAGGTGGGCGGCCTCGGGGAGAGCTGAGCGGGCCCTGCGACATCCGGGAGAGCCCCCGCCCATACGAAGAACTTGAAGCTCCACACGAGAGGATGAGCAGGCAGCACACAGACCGTTTGAAACTAGGAATTCCGTTCACGCTGCATCAGATACCATAAAGTCACAAGGATCCGGGAAAGAAAATCAAAGGGCAGAGAGGCCTACAGGGGAAATGAGGGGGCAAGGGTAGCCTCTGAGCCGGTTTCCTTTCCCACCAAGTAAAACGAAACTAAGTCCCCAAAGTCAAGCCTTCCTCTTTGCGCACCAAGAAAGCGGACAGATGCTGCTGACACTGAAGAGCTAGCCAGCTTGGGCGGCATCAGGAAGGAACTGTGTGCTGGAGCTCGAGCTGGGAAGACAGTAGAGCAGGTGAGTCCCAGGCCTGGGGGGGCGAGGGCAGCTCCCAGCTACAAGGGCTGTGGCTCACCTCGGCTGCTCCCTCTTAATCCAGAAAATTAGGAAAGAAAAAAAAGATGGGGGTAGAAAAGCATTAAGATTCCACATCTGCTACTTTTAACTTACAAACCGATGGATTTGTTAATCCAGCTTCCCTTCCCTCGCCGAACTGCAGAGGCAGGACACAGAAACCTGGGGCCAGCTGCGAGGTGTTGGGAAGTTCCACCTGAACCCGCCCAATGTCACGAGCCGGGCCTTTGTCCGCCTGCAGGACCGCAATTACAGCGCAGTCTCAAGGCCGGACACCCCACAGACCGACCCCAGGGTCTCCAGCGTCTGCCAAGGGGCGCTGTGTGGGGCCAGGAGGCGCTGCATGGGGCCAGGGGCATAGGAATCGAAAGCACCGGGCATGCGTCTCGAGAAGATGTCAGGCCGAACACGAGTGTGCCTCTCCTTCCCCTTCCAGAAGCTGCGGCTGGCCAGCCTCAAGACTGCTGGATCAGAGGCCCATTTCCCTCGGGAGCATCTCCCTCTGGCTGACGGTCAGAAGGCCAGGGAGGTGGTCCCCACACACCATCGCGCGCCCAGACCGCCGTGCTGTCTCTCCGGCGGGTTCAGCCAGCACCTGCTGCTACTGATGCTTGTGTTCTGGGGCCTTCCTGATGGGCGGCAGCTTCCTGTGGATCAGGCTGAGTCCGCAGAGGATGAGGAACACGCCTCCCCACCATAAGACCTCCTGGCACTCTCCATACAACACAAAGCCCAGGAAGGCCTGCGGGACAGAGACCACGGTAAGGCCACGGCCACACTGTGAGCAGGCACCACCTCACTCCCCCTGAGGCTGACTGCCCTTCTGGGGGCGGAGAAAAGGCCCGGAGCTGGAAGTCCGGGACTTGTAACCCAGCTGTCACCTATACAAGTCACTGTTCATGTCTGGCTCACCTGGAGGGGGGAGGGTGCCTTCCTCCCAGCCCCAGCCCCGAGCAAAGTGCACAAGAAAGAGCGGCAAGAGGCCAGCTGCTAAGGCCCAGCACACCGCTGACGCCTGGTGTTTGCTGACCCAAAGCGGCCAAGTCCTCCCTCCCCTGACAGCAGGACCCACTGGGCTCAGCCACACCTGGCTGACGTCCAGCTATCAGAGGAAAGAGCGTCCGCCCTCCACGTCTCATGCTCAAGTTCAGAGCCCTAGGAGTCAGCTTGCACAGGGGTGGCCGAGACTTCCGAATGAGGGCTACGGCCTGGAAGGCCAGCTTGCGGGGAGGCCTTTTTAAAGCTGCACTTCATTCCCAGCCAGCGTGAGAACCCGGCCACAGTCGGACACGAGAGGAGCAGCCGCCAGAGAGCAAGCCAGTCTCCGCGTCAGCTCCTGTCTGGGAGGGCGGCAGTTCCCCAGCGGCCCCAGAACCCAGCTTTGGGGCAGGGGACTGTAACCTCGGGCTACTTACCGAGCTGAGGATGTTTGAAAACGTCACTGTGACGGATGCAACAGCTGAAGACATGGAGAAACTGAGGCCCCGGCTGAAGAATGTCCACATCAGAGAATTGGTAGTCGCCATCATAATGATGCCTAAGATGCAGAAGACCATGTTCACCTGCGGGACAAAGTGTCACTGCGGCCACACTCAGCCATGGCGGACCTACAGCCCCCCTCACCGCACACCTAGGGGCCTGATCACCCACAGCCGGGTCCCTACTGAGATCCCGCCACAGCCAGGGTGCGTGGTCCTCAGGGCTTTCCTGCACAGCACTTCACGGGACCCTGGGCTCAGCACTCCCATTTTACAGCTTAAATAAACCGAGGCTCACCTGGCCATCTTGGCAGCCATGTGCCCTGAGGCAGAGCAAAATGCTAATTGGTAATCAGTACTCTGTTTTGAACACCAGTCTCTTACTGGTGCTGAAGATCGGTGCCAGAGGGCAAGCAGTTATTGGTATGTAGTGAGAGCAAATCAGGGGTGGAGTCCTCACTTCTGGGGAAATTCGCCATGCTTCCCCCCATCCTGTGCAGGCTATGGGACACTCAAACCACTCCTGCTAGGCATTCGGGAGCTTTGACCCTGGGCCAGGCCCTGTGCCCAGTGTTTTAAGTGCATTCTCATTCATTCCTTAACTTCACTGTTACAGATCAGGAACCTAAGACATTAGTAACTTGCCTCTAGTGCCTATAGCCCATGGAAGCCTCCAGGATTGAAAAGCAGGCAGTGGCTACATGCTCTTAACCAAGACATAGCCCTGCTCAGGGGAACACCCCCCCACACACACACCTACTTGACTAGTGATCTCAGACACAACCTGGGAGTCCTTGCAGCCTTTTTCTTTTTTGAAAGGTGAGAGCCTGGAAAGGAGTGGATCTTAAGCCTCCTACATAAAGAACATGCAGACCCCATGCTTAGTTTTGAGTTAGAAACCTGCTTGCTGACAGAGCTGTCTCCTCTGGGGTGCCGTCTATATAGAATACTCTTGTTTCTTTCTTTTTTTAAAGGATTTTGTTTTTAAGTAGTCTCTACACCCAATGTGGAGCTTGAACTCAGAACCCTGAGACCAAGAGGTGCATATTCTACTGACTGAGCCAGCCAGGTGCCCTCATACTCTTACTTCTTAGAAGAGTTTTCCTGCTGTTTAGTATACAGTCTTAAGGAAAGGGTGTCTTGGGGCAACTAAGTGACTCAGTCCATTAAACTATCTGCTTTTAGCTCTGGTCCTGATCCCAGTCCTGGGATCAGGCTCCATGTGGCATCAAGCTCTCTGCTCAGCAGGGAGCCTGCTTCTACTTCTCCCTCTGCCTCCTGCTCTGCCTATTTGTGATCTCTGTCAAGTAAATAAAATCTTTAAAAAAAAAAAGGTGTGGGGGGGAAGGTCTTTGCAGAATTTTCACAAAAGCCCTGTTATACGTGGCAACCTACTCATGTAGTTATGAAGGCCTGGTGCACAACTCAACAGACTTACTCATCTTCCTCTGGACCACTTCAAGAATTATACCCAACAGGACACTAACCTCAAGCATGGTGGTTCCCATTGGATTAGCCCTAAACAGGCTGACCTGCATGGGTCAGGACTGGGGTGCTGGGGCAGTGAAACCCCTCCAGCAGCAGACACTGGCCTACCATTTGGGATGGGAGAGACAGAGGTCCATTTCAGCAGACGCGAGGGGCAGTTTAGGAGTTCTCAGCAAGGGGGTTGGGGATGCCCGGAATGCTCCTCTGTCCTCTTATGCCTCTGTGTCTCAAACTCCCAATTTTCCTGGCAGCAGGGTACACGGGTCAAAACACTTGTTAATTACGAGCAAAGAGATGGGCATTAGGCTTCTCACCTTAAGAGTCACGTGGAGAGAAATGTTCTGGCACAAAGGGCTTAAAATGAGAGGCAGAGTGGATGTAGGAAAGCGAACTAGGCCAATCGGAGGACAGACTGTAGGTCCCCGGTAGGGAAGAGGCTCGGGTCTCTTACCGCCTACACTGGACCAGGATTTGACAGGGTTTAGAATGCAGGGATGCTCTCCCGCCCCAGCTGGCGAACAGACCCCCGGGGGTGAGGCTTCGCCCAGCGCCCCCAACCCCAACCCCAACCCCGCCCCCAGAGCCTCGCGGGCCCCACAGCGCCCCCTCCTCCGCCTGGGCCCACCCGCCGCCCGCCGGCCGCAGTGGCGCCCCGAGCTCGACCTCGCTGCCGAAGGCCAGCTTGGCGAAGGCGGCGGCCAGGGCCCCGAACGCGCCGGCGCACAGGCAGTTGAACACGCCCCAGAAGCGGCGCCTCATCGCGCCGGCCTGGAGGTGAGGGGGGAATTCCGCGGGGGCTTCGGGGTAGGCGGCTGGGCACACGGCGCCGCCGGGGGACTGCGGTGGCTCTGCCATGATGCCTGCCGCCACCTCTCCGCGCGCCCGGCAACCCCACCCACGCGGAGACCGAGCACGCGCCGCGATTGGGCGGAGGTCTCACGTGACGCTGAGCCCACGTGATCAGGGAGACCAATTCGGGCGCGGCGAGGGCCTCGGAGGGGCGGAGTGGAGCCCCCGGGCGTCCTTGAGGCGGCGGGTAGCGAGAGTAGGTTTACCCGGGAGCTGTCCGGGGCTGGCGTCAGAGTCCGCGCCCATGCCGCTGTGGTTACCGCTGTAGAACAACTCTCCGTGACCCGGCAGTTTCAGTCTTTGTGGCCCAGCATCCGCTTCCCCCAGGAATTTGTTAAAAATGCCAAATCCCAGGCCGCCCAAAGACCCATTGATCAGAATCTGCATTTCAACGAGACCCCCAGGGGATTCACCGGCACCTTCCGGTTCGGGAGGCGCAAAGTGGAAACAGGCCTCAGCAGAGGGCGCTGGAGACCTTCCACACTCGGCCTGGAGGCGGGCTCCGGTCTGACAAGTCTAAAGGCAAGCGCGCTCATTGTAGGATTTAGAAAATTGGAGTAATCACTCCGCTCAGCTAACCAGGGCTGACATTACTTCCCATTTGCTGTGCACTTAAAATTTAAATGTTTGTGTGTAAAAAGTAGCGCATGTCTTTCGAAGAGAAATGTTGAACTACTTCCACCCTCCATGAAAATCACTTTTAGAATACATTCTGTGTAGGCACAGTTTTATACATAGCACACGTTAAAAAACAGTTTACATCATCTAGATGGGACTTGTTTAGTATGAGTTCATACTGAACTGTTGAGCAGCATTTTTTTTCTTTTTCCATTCAGGAAGTTTTCCTGGAAACTTCCTTGCCACTCTCTCACAGGGTGGTTTTGTGGCTCAAATTAAAGCATGGATAGCCCTGATAACTGCTGTCCGTAGGCTGAATTGTGCCCCCCCCCCCAAAAAGATGCCTTTAAGTTCTAATCGCTCATACCTGTGAATGTGACCCTATTTGGAAGGGAGGGCACTGCAGAAGTAACCAAAATAGGAAGTCATTAGCGTGAGCCCTAATCTGACTAGCCTTCTTCCAGGGAACAGAGACACAGGAAGAAGGCCATGTGACAACGGAGGTAGACTGGAGGGAGGCCAAGGACCACCAAGGACTTCTGTCAGTACTGAAAGCTAAGAGAAAGGCAAGGAACAGATGCTCCCTGGAGCCCTCGGAGAGAATGAGCTTGCCAACCCTTAATTCTGGACTTCTAGCAGAAACTGTGAGAGAAGACATTTGTTTTTAGCCTCCCAGTTTGTGGTCATTTGCTCCAACAGCCCCCAGACACTTCCATAGGTGGGTAAGACCCAAGCCTCTTTAGTACCAGTTTCAGTGTTTCAACCTTCTCCCACCTCCAGGGTGATCTCAGTTCCTATGCTCTACCTTATATCAAGTTTTATTTATTTATTTTAAAATATTTTATTTATTTGATAGAGAGAGAGATCACAAGCAGGCAGAGGCAGGCAGAGAGAGAAGAGGAAGCAGAGAGCCCTGAGCAGAGAGCCTGATGCGGGCCTCGATCCCAGGACCTTAAGAACATGACCTGAGCTGAAAGCAGAGGCTTTAACCCACTGAGCCACCCAGGCGCCCTAAATTTTATTTTTAAGTAATCTCCACGCCCAGCATGGGGCTCGAACTCACAACCCCGAGACCCAGTGTCCCACCATCAAGCCTGCCAGGTGCCCCCTACACTGATTTTTAGCTCCTTTTTTGTTTTTGGCTCTTAGGGATTGACTATTACTCTTTGGGAATTCAACTGTGTGTTTTTTTGTTTTTGATTTATTTATTTTTAAGATTTTATTTATTTATTTGACACAGAAACGCAGCTAGAGAGGGAACACAAGCTGGGGGAATGAGAGGGGAGAAGCAGGCTTTCTGCTGAGCAGGGAGCCTGATGTGGGGCTCGATTCTGGGACTCTGGGATCATGACCTGAGCTGAAGGAGATGCTTGACGACTAAGCCACCCAGGCGCCCCTGTGTGTTAATTTTTAAAATTGTTTTTCCTCAGCTTTATTGAGGTATAATTTACAACCCATAAAACGAAGCCATTTTGAAGAGAGTTTAATTTTTAGTAAGTTTATAGAGCTAAATGTGTGCAATCATCACCACAAACCAGCACATTTCCACCACATCGAAAAAGTTCCCATCATGCCCATACACTTGCTCCCATCCCTAGCCACAAGCTTCTGTCTCTATAATCTGACCTTTCTGGACATTTCACATGAATAGAATCACTCAGTACATGGTCTTTTGGGTCTGGCTTCCTTCACCTTTTTTTGTTGCTGAGGTTCATCCAATCTTGCCTCTTTTTACTGCTGAGTATAGTGTTCTATTATAAGTAAAGAATGCTCAGGGGCGCCTGGGTGGCTCAGTTGGTTGGGCGACTGCCTTCGGCTCGGGTCATGGTCCCGGAGACCCAGGATCGAGTCCCACATCGGGCTTCCTGCTCGGCGGGAGGCCTGCTTCTCCCTCTCTCACTCCCTCTGCTTGTGTTCCCTCTCTGGCTGTGTTTCTCTCTGTCAAATAAATAAAATCTTAAAAAAAAAAAAAGAAAAAAGAATGCTCAGTATCGTTAGGCCTTAGGAGAATGTCAGCGATGAGCCACCAGGAAGCACTGGGATGGCTTCAGGAAGACATGCCTCTGGCCCTAACAACCAGCTGAGGAGGATGCGGAGAAACTGAGCCCCCTGCTAGTGGGAGCATGCGCACTGCAAGCAAACAGTGACTGCACAAAGGGGAGGCGGTGTCTTAAAAAGTTAAACAAGCTTAGGGCCCCTGGGTCAGTCCTTGAGCCTCTGCCTTGGGCTCACGTCATGATCCTGAAGTCCGGGGATCAAGCCCCGCACCCAGCTCCCTGCTCAGCGGGAAGCCTGCTTCTCTCTCTCTCACTCGCCCTGCTTGTGTTCCCTCTGTGGCTGTGTTTCTCTCTGTCAAATAAATGAATAAAATCTTACCAAAAAAAAAAGTTAAACAAGTTTAACCAGCAACTCCACTCCTATGCATCTATCTACTCAAACCACAGGAAACACCAGCCCCCAGCAAGATGGGTACACAAATATTTACACCAGCCTTATTCATAGTAGCTCCAAATTGCCAACAAGCTCAAATTTCCATCAAATGGTGAGTAAAGCAAACGTGGCATCTCCACACAAGAGAATACGATTCACAATGAAAAGGAATGAAGTGGAGACACACAGAAGTTTCTCGAGGGCAGGAGGCTTTGTTTGCTGTGTTCGCAGATGGCCAGGGCATGTAACAGGTGCTCATTAAGTATGCGGTTAATGAACAAGTCTTTAATCTGACTCTCCCAAGTGAACAATGTAAATTACTTTATTAAACTGTTAATTTTTAAGGGATTTTATTACATTTCAAAAAATAGCCATAGTTACAGTCATAAAAAAATGCTCCAGAGAACACTTAAAAAGTAAGAATACAAAAAATAATCTATATTAACAAATTTGCCTTTCCCACATGCTACACAACAGGATTAATATCATGGCAAGTTTTGAAACTGCCACATGTCATTAGAGCTTCTGCTATAAGACTCGAAGGAGGTTATGGTGAGTAGTATCTAAGGAAAAAATAACCTGGCCAACAACCACCGTAAACTTTAGCTACAGTTTTTTATTTGGAAAAGACAAAAGGTTTTCCCAGTATTTACAGTTGATTGCAAGCTTTGAAATGGGATGGTAACTTTGAAATAGCACACTGCTGACTGCCCCAGGGTGAGTACGCTCGCAGAACATTCATCAGAAACGAAGGTCAGCCCCAGTGCCACACACACAGCTAGTAATTCACTCCCTGATCAGCTCTGTTAAAACGCTAGTGAAGGGCTTACTTTTGCAAGAGGAAAGAAAGTCTCTAGAAAGGGGATGACTAGGTAGGTAGTTGACCAAGATCCTTAAGATTCATTCCTTTTCTTTTCTTTTAAAAATACATTTTCAGCACGCAACTTTTCTGTTTCCTGAGAAGTAAATTAAAAAAAAAAAAAAAAGAAAGAAAGAAAGAAAGAAAAAAATATTAAGGCTCAAATGCTTACTGGAAGTTTTTCTTTGCATTCATTAAGTTTATATTTAAAATTAAGACTACATTTTTCAATTTGTAAACTAATTATAACATTGCCCAAGAATCTGATTACGTAGGAGCCTGACAATGGAATAATAAGGGCTTGAATTATGCTTGGAATAACAAGGACTGATATATTTCTTTTTTTTTTAACTCGCTAAGTTCTCCAAAGGAAGCATTTAAGTGATTCAATGATTAAATTAAACTTTAGTTAGACAATCGTTCTAAGACCAGGCTGAGTTTATTTAGACTGCTTTTCACAGCTTACCTCGGCGAGCCTGACATTCTCCTTCTTCAGCCGCACGACGTATTGAATCTTCTGATGCAGGTTTTGGTGACCCACCAACTTCCCATTTTCCTCAGCAAGACACTCCACCTGCTTCCTTAACATTTCCATCTCCTGCAGACAAATCAATCCAGGAAGGGGAAAATGAGCTGCTGTTAATTTTGCTTTTACAGTCACATTATTTCATGCCTCCCAAGAGCACTGGGTGACAGATAGCCCGGCTTCCAGACTTTCCTGGCCATTCAGCCCTCTGTATGCCAGAGTAACTCTGAACCACAGACGCCCCCCCCTCCAGACATGTCCTAATAAGCACATGAAAACAACCAACACACAAATGCACCTGGAATATTCTCTCCTTTTCCTCATACAGTTCTTCCAGCTTTGATCTCAGTTGCTCCTTTTCTTGGAACGCTTTAGATTCCAAAGTTCTGGTTCGCTCGACTTCCTCAGCCATTCTAAAGCAGTCCATCTCTTTGTTCTGAAGGGCACTCTGGACTTCTTCTAAGCTGTAACAACAAATAGCGTTTTGTGG
Organism: Spilogale gracilis; assembly: GCA_004023965.1. Classification (NCBI taxonomy): domain Eukaryota; kingdom Metazoa; phylum Chordata; class Mammalia; order Carnivora; family Mephitidae; genus Spilogale; species Spilogale gracilis. The sequence goes on from PITA01002871.1 coordinate 124,044, forward strand.
GATTCCCAAGGAAAATAATGACAACAGTATTCAAATGAGACGTTTTTCACCGAAGTCCAGAATTTTGATTTGAAAGCATCACAAATATTCAGCCCTCCCCTCGTGACGGCATAGGGAGATAGCAAGGGATGCTGATAGGCTTTTTTTTTTTCTTTTTTTGTTATCTTATCCAAGACTTTCATTTTGGGAAAGTCCTTAAACCATTTTTTAAATAAGAAAAATTTAAAACGGAAACTTCTGGATCTGGCCACTTAAAAGCAAATGTAATTTAAGTATTATTGCAGTCTGCATAGTTTATTCGATGCCCCGTATCTAAATTCTTTTGGATTTTAAAACCTGCTTCTCAGACCACAGGACTCCAGTCATTTCTTCAAGGACATGCTATTCAGCATTCATACACGATACAACTATCAATTGAAAAGAAAAGTGAGGAACAAAGTTATCATAGAATTACATAGAACTGCACTGTTTTAATAAAATTGTGGGAATCCTAGAAGCTGTGCAGAAGAAACAAGTACTTCTTACTGCATTTTTACACATAGGGAATAGAATGATTATTTAATGACATCATACTCAGAATTTAATATGCCATTTAAGGCAAAGCTAATTTCAGGAGTAATGTTCTCCAACTACATCCTGTGGGACCTCAGAAGAACAGCATGGGGAGGAGGCACTGATGTTCTCCCTGATACATGTGGAGCTGTCCTGCATTTATCTTGTGTACTTTGTTTTAGTTTGATGAAGTTTCTGCGGCATGGGAGACCCTGCTGCTGCTCACCCAAGAGCCATTCCCTTGCTCTGTCTCTGCCGTTAAAAACTCATTTTATTTGGGGGAAAAAAGGAAAAAAAAAAAAGAAGCAGAATACTCAGTTTGCAAGTGTTGGTAAAACTAACCTGGTCTAGGCTAACCCCAGTTTCTCTACCCTACTGCCAGATACTGGTTTCCTCCACTTGCCTGGAGGTATGTTAATTCTGGCCACGAAGCACAGGCTGATTCTTGGGGGCTAGAAGGAGTTTTTCGTCCCTGACAAAAGAAGGCCCTTTTATTTATTTATTTTTTTAAAAGATTTTATTTATTTGACAGCGAGAAACACAGCGAGAGAGGGAACACAAGCAGGGGGAGTGAGAGAGGGAGAAGCAGGCTTCCCGCCGAGCAGGGAGCCCGATGTGGGACTCGATCCCTGGTCTCTGGGATCATGACGTGAGCCGAAGGCAGTCGCACAACCAACTGAGCCACCCAGGCGTCCCAAAAGAAGGCCCTTTTAAACCCACCTCACTACAAGCTGTGATCCTCTTGTTTATGACATTTGGGGCTACGGCAGCCATCTTGTGGTTAAGAGGCCATAAGCAAGCAAAGCAGAAGAATGGGAAGGATATGGGTCCCTGATGGCATCACTGAGTCAATGTACCTCCAGACCTCTTGTGATATGAAATTAAGCATCTCCTGCCTATACCAGTTGGCATGGATTTCAGTTCCCTGTAGCTTTTTAAAGCATCCTCACATACACAAATAGATAACGTTATGGTGAGAATCACCGCTGTAGGATGGAACCGATAAAACTGTGTGTGCCACTTTCTAGTGTCTGCTTCCCTTGCCCACAGTGTGAGGTCCTGTATCTTCTACAGACAGTGTGTCACTGGAGACTCTTGGTTCCTAGATTATGAAATAAATTACATGCCAACTGAGAGAGCTTTTATTATTTTTGTGAAAATGTCTAAAACAGCTACTATTTCTGAAAGAGGTGCAATTCTACAAACTGCACAGCGGGATTCTCATAGATCCTGTAAGTGACCCACATTTCTTTTTTTTTTTTTTAAAGATTTTATTTATTTGACAGAGAGAAACACAGCCAGAGAGGGAACACAAGCAGGGGGAGTGAGAGAGGGAGAAGCAGGCTTCCTGCCGAGCAGAGAGCCCGATGTGGGACTTGATCCCGGGTCTCTGGGATCATGACCTGAGCCGAAGGCAGTTACTTAACCAACTGAGCCACCCAGGCGCCCCGTGAACCACATTTCTATCCTAGCTCTACAATGACTGTCTGGGAGCCAGTCCCTAAACTGCTCATATGCACAGCAAGTATGGCACGAGCTCTGTTCCACATCTATCCTCTCTGATGCTATAAAGCAAATGACTGGGTAACAAATCTTCTTACAAAATGGGAGGTCTTTGTCAGCTGATCATTCAAAATAATTTTTGATTGGGGTGCCTGGGTGGTTCAGTGGGTTAAGCGTCTGCCTCTGGCTTGGGTCATGATCCTAGGGTCCTGGGATCAAGCCCCACACTGGGCTCCCTGGTCGGTGAAGAGCCTGCTTCTCCCTCTCCCTCTGTTGCTCCCCCTGCTTGTACTTGCTCTCTCACTCTCTGTCAAATAAATAAATAAAATCTTTTTAAAAAAGGATTTTTGGGGGCGCCTGGGTGGCTCAGTTGGTTAAGCGACTGCCTTCGGCTCAGGTCATGATCCTGGAGACCCGGGATCGAGTCCTGCATCGGGCTGCCTGCTCAGCCGGAAGCCTGCTTCTCCCTCTCTCACTCCCCCTGCTTGTGTTCCCTCTCTCGCTGTGTTTCTCTCTGTCAAATAAATCTTAAAAAAAAAAAAAAAAAGGATTTTTGGTGACAGATCACTATGTAGTTTTTTACATACTAGGATGGAGTTCAAATAATTGCATGACAGGACTCTAATAAAACTGCCATTTATTTACTATATGATTAAGATTTCTCAGCACTTACAGCTATAAAAACAAAGTAGGAACAGAGGTGCTACTGAATACTGTCTCATTCCAAAATTAAGTATAACAGAATAATGAGTAAGTGAAGCAAAAGCATGAAGCTAAAATGCACTGGGAGATGAATTTCACTTAAATCTTACTACATACAATAATTTATAAAAACTTGTAATAGGGGCGCCTGGGTGGCTCAGTTGGTTAAGCGACTGCCTTCGGCTCAGGTCATGATCCCGGAGACCCGGGATCGAGTCCCACATCGGGCTCCCTGCTCGGCGGGAAGCCTGCTTCTCCCTCTCTCACTCCCCCTGCTTGTGTTCCTTCTCTGGCTGTTTCTCTCTGTCAAATAAATAAAATCTTAAAAAAAAAAAAAAAACTTGTAATAAATTAGAGATACCAAGTTTAATAATAATTAAAATGAAAACTTAATCCAGAAGAAATACAGCACTAGAGCCAGCCATACAAATACAAATTTCCTTTACAACATAAGAAACTTTTACAAATTACTTCCCATTTGTACATATATTTTTGTTGCCTAGTTATGTGATAGGGTAACCAACAAAAAATTTCCCAAACAATATATTAGGATAATTAATAAATTAGGATATAATTCTGTGTGGGTATGGAATGGAAATTCAATTTGAAAGGAAAAAGGAACAACGTACAATTTTAGATTTAGGAATTTGTTCCTGTATTGTTAAATAGAAAGTAGCAGGTCATTTGGATACTTTTAAGAGAACATAACTGGAGCTTTATTTCTATGGCCAGTTCAAGGTGAGACTTTTGATAGGACAATGACCGGAACAAAACTGGAAACATGTCAGAAGTGGGATCCAAGCCCACATCTCCATGTGGAGACCAGAAGTCTGGACCATGAGAAGCAGGAGCTGGAGTCTGTGCTTGGGCATCTGCCTTTGGTTCAGGTCAAGATCCCAGGGTTCTGGGATTGAGCCCCGCATCGGGCTCCCTGCTCGGCGGCAAGCCTGATTCTCCCTCTCCCACTCCCCCTGCTTGTGTTCCCTCTCTCACTGTCTCTCTCTGTCAAATAAATAAATAAAAGCTTTAATGAGGTTTCACAAGTGAAAATGTTTGAGGTCCTCCTCTGGATGAATATCCAGAGTATACTATCTTTCTAATGTTTTACCATTTTATTTGTTAATACCAGCCAGTTTACATATTTTGAACATGACAAAAAACAGTATTTCTTGTTCATCTAAGAATGAGACAGTTTAGGGGCGCCTGGGTGGCTCAGTTGGTTAAGTGACTGCCTTCGGCTCAGGTCATGATCCTGGAGACCCGGGATCGAGTCCCACATCGGGCTCCCTGCTCAGCAGGAAGCCTGCTTCTCCCTCTCTCACTCCCCCTGCTTGTGTTCCCTCTCTGGCTGTGTTTCTCTCTGTCAAATAAATAAAATCTTTAAAAAAAAAAAAAAGAATGAGACAGTTTATAAGATTATACAAATTAATATGAGAACTAGATGAAAAAGTTAAAATCCTCTTTATAGAACACATGTAAAGAGACCCAAGGTTTTAAATCAGAGGAAACCAGGGCGCCTGGGTGGCTCAGTTGGTTACGTAACTGCCTTCGGCTCAGGTCACGATCCCGGAGACCCGGGATCAAGTCCCACATCGGGCTCCCTGCTCGGCGGGAGGCCTGCTTCTCCCTCTCTCACTCCCCCTGCTTGTGTTCCCTCTCTAGCTGTGTTTCTCTCTGTCAAATAAATAAAATATTTTAAAAAAAGAAAAAATAAATAAATCAGAGGAAACCAGGAGAAGGAAAGGGGTTACTTACCTTGTGGATACAGTATTTCTTCCCTTAGAGGGGAAGAAATTAAAGACCTACAAGAACTTGAATTACAAAACTGTACACTTACTCTGCTTTCATTTTCAGCATTTCTTCAACTAATTTATTCTGTAATCAGATAAAAAGAAAAAGATGGCTTAAGTTTTTACTACTGCTAAGAAAAAAACTGATAGTAAGCAGTCCACTCTCCCTCATGGTAATGAGATCGATTAACCCAACATCCTCTTCCACATCCCAACAATGCACCCCTAAAGGGGGTGCCTGTCTCTTAAGACTTCACGCACCGCACCCTGTGAGGCCTCCCCCGGGTACCCTATACCTGCTTCTATTCAAAATGGAAAACTCTGTGTGGGGACGCCAATAGGAGGCTAACCACTAAAACACGAAGACAAATTCACTCTTATTTCATCAACCATGTCTAAATATTGATGGTAAATATCAAACTTAAGAGTAGGAATACAGGGCGCCTGGGTGGCTCAGTTGGTTAAGCAACTGCCTTCGGCTCAGGTCATGATCCCAGAGACCCGGGATCGAGTCCCATATCGGGCTCCCTGCTAGGCAGAAAGCCTGCTTCTCCCTCTCTCACTCCACCCTGCTTGTGCTCCCTCTCTGGCTGTGTTTCTCTCTGTCAAATAAATTAAAAAAAATCTTAAAAAAAAAAGAGTAGGAATACAAAAGAGAGAGAAATTTCAAGAGTAAAATGGTTTCTAAAATCTATAACCACAAATGCTAAGTAGAAAAGCATTTCTCAGACAAGAAACATAACTATTACATAAAAAAAAAAATTCGTACTTTAGCAAGTCTTTCTTTGATCATTTCTTCTTGTTCATTCTTCAGCTGTTGATGATCTGGATGATTCTGCTCACTGCAGAGATGAGAAAGGGAGGCTGGGGAAACGCAGTTAGGCATACCCAAGCATCACCTCCCTATGAGACAGGGAGGCTGGGGAAGCACGGTTAGGCATACCCAAGCATCACCTCCCTATGAGAAAGGAAGGCTGGGGAAACGTAGTTAGGCATACCCAAGCATCACCTCCCTATGAAAAGGGAGGCTAGGAAACGCGATTAGGCATACGCGTAGTTAGGCATACCCAAGCATCAACTCCCTACGAGACAGGGAGGCTGGGGAAGCACAGTTAGGCATACCCAAGCATCACGTCTCTATGAGACAGGGAGGCTGGGGAAGTGCACTTAGGCATGCCCAAACATCACCTCCCTATCTGCTGTAGGCAGCAAGGCCAAGTTCCACAATGCAAAGCTAACTCTGGTGATTAAGTCAAGTTGGCACAGTTCATGAATTATTGATACATGGGGATGAAACAAGGCACCTCCCCGGAATTCAGGACGCCTCCCATACAAAACTGAAGTGAACAGAGCTGGGAAATCCAGTCAAGGCCTAGTGAAAAGTAAAGCAGAGATGGAGCCAAGAGTGGTACCATCAAATGTGAGCAAAGGGGGCGGAGACAGGCAGTCCAGAAGCCTGGTGACCAGCTGGGAGGGGGCATCTCTGGGTGTGGGGAGGGTTCTTTCGGCCAGCCCAGCACATGGAGCCCCAATGCCCCCTTTGCTTGGATTTCATGGTCAGCTGGCAATCTTCTGATGGCACTCTGGCGTCCCACATGTGCTGACACCAGGAAAGGATTCCCCAAGCCTCAGACATCAATGGAAAAGGAATGTTCCTCTATATAAAGGAAGTTACATTCTGGACGATACATCAGTATCTTGTGTATCTGATTAATGGAAGTCCATCTCTCTGAGCTTGACCAGGGTAGGATCATAAATTGAGTTTCTGTGGGCAGCCCCTGCACCAAGGGGACATCCCCCAAGGAGAACCTGCCTGAAAGCCACAGACTCCTCTAGAAATATCTCTCACTGATGAGCAAAAAATCGTTTCTTGAAGGAAAACAGAAGGTCCAGTAGTTTCTTTCACTTAATGAATCTGGCAGCCTAGGTAGAAATGGTAATGAGACCTCAGTGAGCAAAACGCCCAGAACCGTCAGATAAGTGTTCTATGCTCTAACCCAAAAGTGAGTAAACTTCTTCTGTCAAGAACCGGTGAGAAAATATTCTAGGCTTTGGGAGCCACGGGGGACCCTGTCACAGCTATTCTGCTTGGCTGCTGTAACGCCCACGCAGGATCTGAATGAAGGGACGTGGCTCTGCTCCAATAAACCTTCCTCAGCAGGTGGGCTGTGGGCTTGGTCTGGCCCCTGAGCCACAGGTTTCCCCCACTCTGATCCTTCAGGATGTAGGGTCTGTATGGCTCCTCATAAGGGGCATGTGGCTCTGAAATAGAGTATTTTTAGTTGTGATTTTATAAATGAGCTAGAAACGCTGTATACTCCATGATCCCACCAGCTCTTGATAAAAGACAGCGTCCTGAGTACAGCGCTTTCCTCTACACAGCGGGGGAGCGTGTGGAGCACAGGTGCGAGGCCTGCAGACTAGCCACGTCAGAATCAGCTAGAAGGGGCAGTGCTAGCAAACAGCGTCTCCGATGCCCCCCGACACTCGAAGAGAAGCATTCAAGAACAGACTGTTGGCGCAGTCACCGTTACCACCCTCAAGCAATATGGCGTCTTAGCTGGGGTGTGGACAGTGCGTCTCAGGGCGGCTCCTGGACGAGGAAAGGGAGCGCGTCTGCCCAAGAGCTGCTGGCAACGGTAGGAATAGCAGGCACCCCTAATCTGGGAAGCTGAATTCAGTCAGGGCCTCCATCCCACGCGGAGACACCCTCTGGCTCACTTCAACTTGCTGCATAATTTTCCAGGCCCCTCTCATCTCGAATCCCTCTGGAAAGTTCACAAGAGGTCAGGACCACAGCCCTACCTTCTATCCCTCACACCTGCCGCCGACGAGTGACACCCTCAGTCAAGCACTGTAGCCAGCGCTCTATCCACTTCGTCCTTGGTCTTTAAAACACCTTGCAAGAGAGAGCCATCGTTTTCTTCATTTAATGGCTCAGGAAACTAAGGCACGCGAAGTTAAAAACTGTGTCCCGAGTCATAGGACTTTCAAGCGTCAGAGGCAGGACAGAGCCGGCGTGTGACTGCCCGTGACACTATGCCGTGCCAGTAGCAAATACAACTAGAAAACTGTGGCTAAGGGCAGACCACACGCACAGATATGCAAACCCAAGGGAGCGCTCCTCTGGAAAGCTCCTCTCTGCGCAGGAGCATTGCCCGGACCACGGATCATGAAGCAAAATCATCTGGTAGGTAGGACATCCTCCCTTTTTCTGCGGGCCCTCTGGAACCTTGTCTTGTCCAGGTCATAGCTTCCCCACCCCAGGCCCCTCTTCTGTCAAACAGCAGCAGACAGTTGGGTTCACATGCTTCACGAGTCCGAAATTCACTTCACTAGCTCTGCAACAGTGCTAAGGTTAATGGGGTAAGCAAGATCCTGAAGGCCTTATTCCCCCTCATCAACTCTGACTCAAAAGCAACAGATGGGGGACTCCCCTGGACTGGCAGAGAACACGGTGCCCACTGGGAAACCGATTCCAACCGCCTTCCCCTAGCTACAGCCAGGCAGGCCAAGAGGTAGTCCACAGAGCTCTGGCGGCTCTTTCTCACCTGTTGTTCTTTTCCCTTTCGAGATCATCCAGCTGACTTTGCAGGAGCCAGTTCATCTCTCGCAACTGCTCGGCTTCCACGCGGAGGCTTTCCATCTTACACAACTGCTCCTAATAAGACATCGAACCACGTCCTTTCAGAAAATGAGCAGCCGGCAAGATTTTGCTCCTCAAGGCCACACACGGGACACATACTCCTAGGTGAAGCGCCTCCTGTGCACAGAACACTGCACTGGGTATCGCTGGATAAAAAGGAGACTATGGCAAGCTCTTGCGGGCCCGACCTGTGTGACTCATTCTCATACCCACAGTGTGTCAATAATAGTCTCGTATCAATGTCACATAACTGATTAAAATCCCTTTATGAGAAAAGATGTTCAAAAGTCTAGACTACTTTGGTAAATGTTCTATTTGATTCTGTTTAATAAATTCTGATTTTAAAAAAGCTGATGTAGGGAATATAGCCAATAATATGGTAATCATGTCGTCTGGTGACAGAGGACAGCTACATGTGGGGGGCACAGTGTAATGGACGGAGCTGTCAAGTCCCTATGCTGTACGGAGGGTCCACCTGATGTGTCCGACGGCCCGTCACTCACAATCCTTAGGTGAACTCTAAGTTGAAAATCATGAGCATAACCATCCAGAAGAAATAAATACTTGACTGTAGGGAGCGTCCTTTCTCCTTTTCTTCTACTTGTCCATTGTTTATTTCTTTTAACCTGACCCAGTTTCTTCTGAGTCCTAAAATCATGCCAATCTGGGCAATAGCCACATTCCTGAGAGCCGCGTAGTGAAAGCTGCCCTAAATAAGAAAGCAAGGAATGATCCCCTCCACGAGGAGCAAAGCTTAAGAGAGATGATGTCTTCATGCACTTTCTATCACTTGGTTACAGTAAGCTAACTTTGTTCCTAAATAAACACTCACTACAGAGCAACAAGCCTCACAGGCTAACCGTGATCTATGACGCACCCTATCCCCTCTATCCACACCCCTCCGCACCTACACGCCACCCACCCAGGCGTTCCTCCACACACCCCCCTGCCCCTCAATACTCCTCTAAATACACTCTCCCCACATATCATCACCATACCCCCAAGTCCCTGGGTAGAACCCCAACCAAAACAAAACCAGAAGGAAGTTTAAAAGAAGGGCAAACGAGCAGAGTATTTTTAACTCTCACAAACACACGCAAATCTCTCTAATACATAAAGAATGCCTACAGACCATTAAGGAAAAGTCCAACAATAGAAAATTGGGCAAAGGCTATAGGTCAGAGAAACAGAAAAACCAAAGATGCTTCGTCTTATTCCAAACAAGAAAAATACAAATTTAAAACTGCAGCGACAGAGCGTGCCTTAGGTACAAAACCAGCAAGGATGTGACTTGGGCAGCACTCAGGCAGTGATCAGAGCAGCTGGTACGGCCCGGGTATGATACCATCATAAATAACAAACGGGCAGGGAGACAATGCCTCCGAAAGTCGCGGCTCCCTACGGGAATCTGGCTACGGTGGGAGCCACCAGGGGGAAGAAGGCTTTTCTGTGTACCCTTCAGTTCTGTGTCTTTTGAATTCTGTATCATCAGTAACCACAAAAGATACTGTTTTACTCTACTTAATTTATTTTGGATACTGTTTATTTTAAAAGATTAGGTTTACGGTGGAAAAAATCATGCAGTACCTTTACTCTGAGGATTTCAGCATTTTTGACTTCTCTGTCTTCGTTTAACTTTGTGACAAGGTGTTGCAGAGAAATCTTAGAGGCTCTTCCATCTTCGATCTCTTGTTCTTGTGTTTCCAGGAGTTTTGCCAAATGTGTTTGAAAATGAGGTGGTGTTTTAGGGCTCTACAATAAAATTAAATTTCATCCGAATACTCCGTTAAGTGAGGTTTGATAAAGATTTCATCGTAAGTATATATGCCAAAACACTTCACTGTTTACCCTGTTATTCTAATTCCTATCCAAGTAAAACAAATAAAAACACTGGTACTTTTTTTATCAAGTAGAAAGCAGAAAAGGTGTTGGTGAAAATCTCTTTCTATTAAAAAAAAATAAGTAAATAATAAAAAAATAAGTAAATAAAAAATGAAGTTATCGTCTTCGCAATTTCCAAACTTTTATCACTCACGAACTTCATTCTTCCCGCCACACACTCTTTTTCTGACAAGTACCTGGGGATACTCAGCAGCAGAATCCATCATGTGTCCGAGCTGCCTCATTTTGAAGTTATATTCATTCTTTTTCTGTTCTACTTCCTCCTTCTTCTGGTTCAGCTGCGAAAATTGAACAGAGGTGAGATGGCCCATTAGAAAATCATATGGAGCCCGTGGTCCTCTTGGAAGAAAGAAGCTGCCCGAGGCAGGGGGATCGAGACCTCATGTTATTTTGTGAGGACTTCAGTAATAATATGAAAAGCAGTAAGGTCTTAAAAGCAACCCAGACCACAGGCGTGTTTCCAGCTATCAACACTGTGCATGCCGCTTGTGTCTATGGACCTTGGTTGCTGATCTGACCCCCTCATCTCCTGCTCTCTCACAGGCTTTATAATCTTTAAAAACACTTGAAGCTTCACAGGTAATCAAAGGGTCAGCTGAGGAAAATAAAATATGAAACGACAGCCAATGAGAGGGTAAGAGTCAGCCATAACCTTGCCCCAGAGGTTAGAACTTGCTGGTGCTTGTTAGGGGGCCGGGGGTGGGCAGGGAGGCAGCCATGCAAAGGAACCCACATAAGCAGCCGGTCACTCAGAGCCCGCAGTGCTGCCGGCCCACTGAAGCGCCCAACTGGCTCCCCACTTTCTGTATATCCAGAGAAGGCGCTGAGGCCCTGGATCTCACCTCGTGCTGAAGTTCTTGGATCAGGGCCTCCTTCCTGGTCATCTCCTCCTGCGCGGACTGCAGCAGCTCCGAGTGCTTCTTTGAGGCTTCTGTGAGCATGTTCAGCTGCTCAGTGGCATGGGCCAGGTCCTCGCAGAGCATGTCCCTCTGTTGGGGACAATCCCCATAAAGGAAGAGTCCTCTCTTAAATGGGTACACCACTAAGGATTTGCAAAACACCACTATGTGCAATTTTATTTTACTTTTTTTCACTGTGTGCAAATTTAAAAGGTTAAGAAAGTTTTAAGAACTTTTACTTTTTTTTTTTTGCTTATGCATGAATCCATTCCAAAGCAAACCAAGTAGTTAATATTTAAGTGAATGGGTCTAAAGAGAAACGTTATAGGAAATTCATATAGGTATCCCTACTGGGGTTTGATTGCATTCTACCCCTTTCCACTAACATCGAATCTTTCCCCTCACACCCCGGATCTCAAAGTTGATCGCTCTTCCCTTAGGAGGACTCCAGACACGGGTCTCTAGCTTACCTGCTGTCTGACCAACTGACTCTAGTCATTTACACATTGGAAGGTAAAGAGCTGTAAGATGAGTGCCCCTCAGCCAGCTGGGGGAGGCCTGGGCAGTCACGAGAGGGTGATACACAGACACAGGCCATCAGAGTTCCAGGGGAGTAGCTTGATGGAAAGTAGCAGAGAGACTTAGGAGTCCTGTGGGTTGCACACGTAAGTCCTGTGTCCACAGCATGCAGTCCCTTTCAAGTTAGAGCAGAATTGGCTTACTCTACACCTTCCCAAATGTGCATTTTTGTTTGCTTGTTTGTTTTTTAAAGATTTTACCCATTTATTTGACAGAGACCCAGCGAGAGAGGGAACACAAGCAGGGGAAGTGAGAGAGGGAGAAGGAGGCTTCCCGCCAAGCAGGGAGCCCAACACGGAGCTCGATCCTAGGACTCCAGGATCATAACCTGAGCCAAAGGCAGATGCTTAACGACTGAGGCCACCCAGGCGCCCCCCAAATGTGCATGTTATATGTATAGATATATTACCTTCTATACCTACATATGAATTAACATGTACAATATTACAGAGAATACATATATAGGATATTGTTATGTAAATGTCACATACAATAATAATGTATATGTGTAAATGATATAAGAGTGCGTGGAAAAATGTGGATTCATCAGGTACACGTGCACACACACACACAGACACCTAATGTACCACAAACATTTTCCCATGTATTCACTCTTTTACCCTATCATTTTTTCATGGGGTGGGCTCGATGTCATCTTATGAATGTTCTACAATTCTACCCATCACTGAAGATTTTGGCTGATTTGAATTTTGCAGTATTATATGCCTTATATTGTCACATCTAGATTATTTTTTTTAAAGATTTTATTTATTTATTTGACAGAGAGAAACACAGCTAGAGAGGGAACACAAGCAGGGGGAGTGAGAGTGGGAGAAGCAGGCCTCCCACTAAGCAGGGAGCCTGATGCGAGGATCAATTCCGGGACTCCGGGATCCTGACCTGAGCTGAAGGCAGAAGATGCCCAACGACTGAGCCACCCAGGTGTCCTAGATTATTTCTTCAGGCTAATTTGTAAAAGCTCAAACATGAAGCATATGTAAAAAAAATGGAAGCTGGGTATTACCAGATCACCTCCCCAAAGGCCGAACTGAAGCTTCACCAGAAGTGTGTCATTACCCTTCTCTGCTTTCTTCCCTGGATCTTAATATTTACCAGCTCCAAGATAAAGAAGTAGCTGTTTTTATTTCCCATTTCTTTGACTTTAGCAAGGTTTTTTCCTCCCGGGGGAGTGTGTCCCTTTCCCCCCAGAGTGTGTCTATCCTTCTGTGAGCCTTTCGATTCCTAAGAGCTCTTGTATGGATTAAGGCAAGGATCCCTTTGTCCTCAGTTGTAAATACTTTAGCTAATGAAGCTGGGAAATGAGTAAAAAGGGGATGTGAACTGACTGTGGGATGAGTTCCACTCGAATCTAAGATACTTCAGTATGCAGTCACCCTTTTTTTTTAGGGAGGGAAGAGAAAGAGACATGAGGAGACAAGGGGAGTAAGGAAGAAGGGCTTTTAGGTGAATCATACTGAGCTCGCATCATTCAGCTATATCTCCTTCTCTATTAAACTTCCTTTTCTTTTTTTTTTTAAATTAAAGTAGTGTTGATCCTGTGTATGAACTTTTCAACTAGCCTCCTAAAACTACCGCCGGCTCCCACAGACTGGGCACTTAAAGTGCCTGACAGTGTCCTCAGCACTCTGCACGCATTACCTCGTTTCATTTTCTCCTCTTATGCACGAGGCAGTATTCGGTATCCCTGCTCCAGGACGTGACAAAGGAGGCACAGAGGGAACTGTAACTTTCCCAGGGTCCCAGAGCCAGGACTCAGACTCCCAAGCAGCCCAACTCTACAGCTTGTGCCCTTAACAGCTTATTACTCCGTCTTATCTTCCTCTGAGCTGGCTTTTACCTGCCTGCTTTTATTTCTTTTTTTAAAGACTTTATTTCATTTATTTATTTGACAGAGAGAGAATGAGAGCACAACATGGGAGACAGAGGGAGAGAGAGAAGCAGGCTCCCCGCTGAGCAGGGAGCCCAATGCAGGGGCTCGATCCCAGGCCTCCGGGATCATGACCTGAGCCGAAGGCAGCTGCTTAACCGACTGAGCCAGTCAGGTGTTCCAAGCTGCCTGTTTTAATCTTCTGGCATGCATGTATGTTAGCAGCGTCCAGTCCATTCTGGGGTGCAGGAGGATGTAAGTACAAATAACTGGGTCTATGGGCCTTGGGTATCTACCCCCACAGGTTCTCAAAGCTCCAAACTAGTGTGTACAAAACGTATTTCACTAACTCGCCCCCGGTCTCAACTTGTCCATCTCAGGGGCTCACAGAAACATCTGTGGTCACCGTGGCTGGAACCCTCCGTGCCCGCTCTGATAGCTCCAACCGCCACAGCACCGTCCTGTGGACACAGCAACTGTCAGCGGTACTTAGGAGGCACTGCTCAGTTCTAGCTCATCCTGCATCCCCATCAGCACTTCTGGGGCCTTATCGCCTTTGGCCTGGGCTAAAGTCTACACCACCCTGGTTTCCTAAAAGGTCCAGGTGACATTCCTCGAGACCCTCCATGACAGACGCCCCCACCTCCAGCCAGACATGTCCCACCAACCCCCTTGCTGGTGATGCTCCGCTCCACAGACACCCCCAGCTGCCCAGCTGCCCTCCCCCAGCGAAGTCTTGTACAAATCTTATCTCCTCTGGGAAGGGCTCTGGAATTCTCCACGCATCATCACTCCCTTCTTTCCCTTCCTGTGCTCCCTCATTGATAACATCTAAATACCTCGAACTCTTAAGCTAGATGGCATATTTTGAGGTAAGTAACAGTGTTTCAACCATTCCTCCGTTCCCAAATGCCAAGGCAGGCGAGGATGGACGGTGGGGGGGGCTCAACAGATATTTGCTGAGTTTGTTTCATAGGTAGCATAGTTCAGCAAGTATTTTTTAAGATTTTATTTGACAGAGAGAGAGGGTAAGCACAAGCGGGGAGGGGCGGAGGAGCAGCAGACTCCCCGCTGAGCAGGGAGCCCGATGCGGGGCTCCATCCAGGACCCTGCGATCATGACCTGAGCTGAAGGCAGAGGCTTAACTGACAGCCCCTCAGGTGCCCCAAGAAAACTTAATTTCTAAAGCAACCCCAGAGCGATATACTCAGAGGGTTACTATTTATGTGAAAAGAGGAAAACTAAATGTATATGAGACTTGCCTAAAATATCTCGGGAAGCATACATGAGGGAATGTATTCTGTCTTATATAATTTGAATTTTGAACCAAGTGACAGTACGGCTTAATATTTAAAAGGATAAATTTATGCTAACAACAAAAATAAAACCTACTTTAACTGACACACAGAGACAAGCCCGAGGCTAAGCTGTTACCCAGCTCTTCCTTGGCTCCCTGCTGTCACCACCCCGCCAAGTGAACCCAGCTCCCACTGTGCTCCCCTCTGGGAAGAAGGTCAGTTCTACGAACTTCCCAGGTGTCAGCACAACTGAATGAAAATCAACCAACTGGATAAAATACAATTTTAGTGTTCCTTATTAATGGCCCAACCCTAGGGAAAATGGCTCTAATTATGACCTATTCCTTTAAAAAGCCCTCTATGTCTTCATTAAAAACTTCCCCACACACATGCACATATAGATATCGACAAGGGAAAAAGCAAAAAGAGAGTCAGGGTATGTTAACACCTACCTCTATGTCCTCAGAGAGTATTCTCAGTCTAAGGGCTTCTTTCAGATCCAGAATCTCCACTTCCTGTTTCGTAATCAACACTTTGCTCTCGTCCTTTTCAGCCAAAGCAGAGTTGTATTTGCACTGCAAAAAAGAAAGTTATGATACAAGAGCTATGTGCTTTACTTGTCTCTGTGTGTTTGTGTATATATATATTTAAGATTTTATTTCTTTATTTGAGAGACAGAAAGAGCACAAGTAGAGGGAAGAGGTGACAGAGCAGGACAAATAGACTCGCTGCCGAGCAGGGAGCCCGATGCGGGGCTCGATCCCAGGATCCTGAGATCATCACTGGAATGAAAGGCACATGCTTTTCTTTCTTTCTTTCTTTCTTTTTTAAGATTTTATTTATTTATTTGACAGAGAGAAACACACTAGAGAGGGAACAGGGGGAGTGAGAGAGGGGGAAGCAGGCTTCCCACCGAGCAGGGTACCCGATGCGGGGCTCGATCCCAGGACTCCGCGATCATGACCTGAGCCGAAGGCAGACGCTTAACGACTGAGCCACCCAGCCACCCCTACTGGGCTTGTTTTTAGATTAAAAGAACAAGAAAGTCAGAGCTCCAAGGTGATAATGAGATTACCACAAAGCCTTCACTAAGTACTTGTTGGATAAAGAATGGAAGAGTAAGCATCCAAAAGGTGAAGAGACATCAAAAAGTCCCATAGGTACCAGTGAAAAGACATCCAGGTTTTTGGGTTTTTTGGTAACCTCTACACCCAACATGAGGTTCGAATTCATGACCCCAAGATCAAGAGTCACACTCCGCTGACCGAGCCAACCCAGCATCCCGTCTTATTATCACACCTTTATCAGGACACTGCCCTTTGCAAACAAATGTGAACAAGAAGCTCCCTTTGTAGCAGAGGAAGGAGGAACCGGGACAAAAACCTTCCCCTTGACCGGAGGTGAGGAGGAAGCACCAACATTCCACTTAGATACGCACAAGGGAAAGTAAGTTACTAGAGGAAAGCAGTTACTTGAGGAGGTCAAAAAGTCAAACAGTGGAAAAAACTCACTATTATATGAACATCTCTGAACTTAAACAAAATGTGTCATTGTTTCTTTGTGAAGCAATTAAGGAACACCACATACCCTCCACTATCACAGACCAGGGCCCGTCTGTTTCTGATGAAGGGTTCCCACCCAGTTCACAGAGAACACGGCTCCCTGCGGAACTTTAACTAGTAGCTCTGAACCGGTCTGACCACAGAACTCTCTTTTCTGGTGCAGCATTTGTTAAACTCGTGAGCAATCCGGGAAGTGCGGTATCTCGTTGGTGGCTGAACTTACACTTATGTCCTTCAGTTCTTGCTTCAGGGTATCTATGGTTTCGGTCTTCTCACAGATGGCTGTTCTCAGCTCCTGGACCTGGCTCATGAGGTCAGCTACAACTTCCTGACAGGGACACCCAATGACATTAAGGACATTAAAACAACAAAGAGTTTGCTTTTCCTGATGATAATAAGAGAAGTCAATTTGATTTTAGCAAAATATGTCAGCTGACATTATAATCAATTTATATTTCAATGGCTTTATACTATTTTACTGAATCATTTCCTTTGATTTTTATGAATGAATAAGAGGAAGGTATATAATGAATTTAGACCTAATTTTACACTTATCATATCTCGTATACTGTTCTGGTGAAAATCAACAGCAGGGTTTTGACAGTTTGTATTACGGGACTCAGAGCCAAGAAGAAAGGGCCCCACTAACAGCATCCCAGCTAAGAGGGGAAGGATGTATTTCAGACGCAGTAAAACCAGAAGGGACAGAACGGTTTGCTCTTGCAGCGAGGTGGAATTAACTTAAACAGAAGACCTCCTTCTCTGGCAATCTCGGAAGATGAACAAGGCCTAAGTGTCTATGAAAATGCTAGCTAGCAGCCAGCCCGGGGGCAGGAGTCCAGACCGTCAAAGCATCACTCATAAAGACAATGCAGAGGGATGCAGCTTCGGCCTCTACCCACCTTGTCAGCATCTCTGGACTTCTCCAGAGAAGAGATGAGTTTTTCCGTAGCACATAAGCTTTCTTCCAGTTTCTGTACTTTGGCCATCTGCAGGGAAAAAGACATATTTTTAGACAAAGAATTAAATCACAAAGTTAACCACACACATATAGAAAAAAAAAAAGAAGAAGAAATCTACTTTTCACATTATACAACCTAGGATAATACAGCCTAGGATAACACTTGAAAAGGAGAAGATGGGCAAAAAGGTGATGATTTTGTGGGCTTCCTGTAGGGGGCCACCAACAAAGTAACAAAGTATGCTTACAGCCACTCAGGAGTTAGAAAAACAAGAGTTCAAAAATAATACGACCGAACAACAAGTCGGGTTTTTTTATGAACAATTTTTGACACCTGAGAGCTGAGACCGTGTTCCTAATACCTCTTCCGACACCAGGAAGAGAAGGTGCAGACCTCAGATGCTAGAACTAGAGCACAGGTCACTCACCTGCTGCTCGCACTTGGTCATCTCTCTCTGTTTCTCCTGACGCACGACCTCAAGAACTTCTAAGATTTCTCTGGAAGAAAAGAATGATCTTCTTAACTCGTGACTTCTTCCAAGGGACACGGGAACTGAGTGTGTTTGTACAGAAGACAATGAGTGAACTGCACGGAATTGTGGGTAGCACGCACTTGGTGTCAGGTGTTGTGTTCCAGCAGGAGCCAGATGTCTACCCGTTTCTTCAACAACTATTAAAGGACATCCCATCTTTGTGCTACAAGTTTCTTTTTCCTCAGAGCACTTAGACTTGCTGACATAAGCACTTGTTTATTACCTATCTCTCTGTGCTAGAAGGTAAAACTCACAGGGATGGGGATATTTTGTTTACTGTCTCACCTCTAAATAAATGTTCTGGCATTTACCAGGTTAGTGCCCATTTTATTGGGATATCACCTGGTATAGGAACAAATGACTAAATGTTAACTGTTTCGAACTAGGATGTATGCCCAACTAGAAGTATAAACCCCTGTATCCCCAGGCCTAGAGGAGAATGAGTCATATTTAGAACTCTACAACTATCTGCTGAATAAACAAATGCATTTCTTCTCACTCGAGTAATGATCATCCTGTTGGCTGAGGCCAAGATACTGACAGAGAACACGAAGGGAAAGAACTGAGAGAGTGGAAGGAAGACAATGGCATTCATATTAAGAGACCAAGAGAAACAGAAGAGCTAGAAAAAGAATAGTAGAGACAGAAATAAAAGTCAGTCCCCCCAGTCCAGTTATAAAATTACTATGATTTATTTAGAGAAGGCCCTAAGTTTGTTGCAAAAGTACCACAGCTTATTGACTAAGTTTCTCTATACACCCTCTTACACAAAAGAATGTGATATTCATTTTAGAATGCTTAAGAAAAATAACTTGACAGGGTAGCAGCAATAAAAAAAACAACTCAAGTTAAATGTTGTAATAAATGACACTCAGTCAACTAACGGAAAAGATAAATAACACTCACTTAGAACTGTTCTCTTTATCTTCTTCAAATTGTAATAATAATTTGTTATTGCGTTCTTTTTCTGCCTCAAAAAGCTCCACCAAATTCTAAAAGACAACGTCATATCAGATTTTAAGTAACTGTTACTAGAACGTGTAGTCAACAAACACATCGAGTACTTTCTACGTTGGCAGGCGCGAGAGGCCGGTACAGGAGGTTACGAAGAGGTCAAAACAGGCTTTGCCCTGTGCTCCAGGAAACAATCACGCATCCAGGACAAAAGCACCAACAACCAATACCTTTCTTAACTTACATTCAGATCAGATTTCAGAGTTTCATTTTCTTTTTTGCAGTTTTGGAGGTTTTTTGAAAGTTGGTCAATTTCAAACTTCATTACTTCTTGTAAGTTGTCATAGGAATCCTGTAGGCAGGCTTTGCTCTCAAGAAGCTTTTCCTTTTCTAATCTTTATCAGGAAAACATTTTTACAACGGTAAATATAAACATTAAATGTAGTTCTGCTAGTCAGTTCTCCCAGCTACAGACCATTCCCAACTTACAGAAGCCTTGACAGATGTCAAGCTCGTCGTGAGCTTGTGTGGCATGCCCACGGTGCGCACACATGTCAGGCACACTGGAGCCACACAGCAGTGTGACGGGGACGGAAGAGACAGCGTGGGCACATTAGCCTGTAGCCCGCCCACCTCCTAAGTCCTCCTGCCGTGGTCTCAAGAACACATGTGTACCTGACAGGCGGTTTAGGGTCACGTGGTCATTTTAGGGGGTTCCAGACCTAACCCTCCTTCATGTAAGCTGGGGACTGGTCATTAAAGTTACTTTTCTTGATAGCTCACCTCTATCTATTCATCACATATTCTCTCAACTCTAGGAAGGTTTTAAGATGGCAAATGTGGCTTTGATCTGAGCAAGAGAGTAAACTCCCTCAGAACAATCTCTTAAGTCATATGCTTATTTCCTGCTTCCTAGGCTCTCGTCCCCTTGTTCCTCCCCGCATATGCTGTGACGCACCCAAGCAGCCAGAGCTCAGCCAAGAACTCGTAAACAATGAACCTGACTTTGCACCATCCAAAACAGATGTCCCAGCTTACACAATGGTCATTAGACGGGTATCTATCTGCTTTACTAACTGAAAGCAGGGCAGAAGAGCAAATTACAAAATAAATCAGTTGTTCAGACAGACATACAGACAAGAGACGGGAGGGAGGGAGGGGGATACAAACTGTATATATAAAGCAGCCAAACAAGTCAAGATGCACACATTGGTATTGTGCTGTCTCCCGCAGGGGCCTGCTCAGAGCTTAGAGAGCCATGGATACAAGAAGCCCCCAGAATGATGCACTCAGTGTCAAACCTGAGACACGGAGAAAAATTAAGTTATATCTAGGGCGCCTGGGTGGCTCAGTGGGTTAAAGCTTCTGCCTTCGGCTCAGGTCATGATCTCAGGGCCCTGGGATCGAGGCCCACATCGGGCTCCCTGCTCAGTGGGGAGCCTGCTTCCTCCTCTCTCTTTGCCTGCCTCTCTGCCTCCTTGTGATCTCTCTGTCAAATAAATAAATAAATAAATAAAATCTTTAAAAAAAAAAGAAAGAAAAATTAAGTTATATCTCATTTAAACAGCATGGACATGCTACCGATTTTGAAGACAGAATTTAAGTACAGAGTTCAAATACCGTGGATTCTTAATATTTTAGATCTAGTTCAACTGACATATAAACATGAAGAAAAGGAAATCCAGTGAGATTAGTGGAATGACCTTTAAAAAAAAATCACACAAAATATTTATGACAGAGCCAAGATGAGAGTCAGGGATTCGATGTTAAAAACAAAAGCCACGTGTCCGAAAAAATGACAGGGCACCAAGGGTGACAAATGGCCACTCGCTGGAGCCTTGGTGTTGGGGAAAGAGCAAGGGGCAATGGAGGGCATGCCACTTTGGCACACACCCCTGTCCTAGAGGGAAGAATTCACTCACATGGCAGGGATGGGACTTTCAGAGGATGCTAAAATATCTGTATAAGAAAGCTCTCAATTTTGAGAATGCTATGCTCAACTTTTTAAAACCACACTGGGCAGGGCCCAGCAAAAACATGTCAATGGATGGACTTGGTCTGCAGATCTCAAGTTTCTTCCTGTATTTTAATTCCTTATATATGTAGAAAACACATACAAACTGCAGATTTAAACTTTTTTTTTTTTTTAAAAAAGATTTTATTTATTTATTTGACAGAGAGAGAGAGATCACAAGGAGGCAGAGAGGCAGGCAGAGAGAGAGGAGGAAGCAGGCTCCCTGCCGAGCAGAGAGCCTGATGTGGGCCTCGATCCCAGGACCCTGAGATCATGACCTGAGCCGAAAGCAGAGGCTTTAACCCACTGAGCCACCCAGGCGCCCAGATTTAAACTTTTGTTACGTCTCTCACGCTCACAGTATCACATGCCAGATGTCCATTATTAAATTATTGCCAGGGATCCATGAGATGGCATCGAAAACACAATTTCACAAGAAGTTGAAATGAGCGAGAAAAAGGAACAGTAAAACCAACAACTTACATCTGTCACCCCTTTGTTTCAAGGTTAGCAGCACTGACTCCCACCAGCCTCTGGCAAGTCACAGTGACAGCTACTGATCTGGTCTGCCCTGTAGTGCCCCTTCTTCTAGTGAGAGCATACCTTTCCCTCTGGAAAAGGCGCAGCACCTACGTTGGGCCTAGGCCACCTCAAACCCTTGAGTGATGGGTCCAGAGGGAAGCAAGGCCAACTCCGATCTTCCCTGGGATTGATACATGGCTTCTGGGAGAGAGGATTTCATTGCAGGGGTCCTTATGCTAAGAGACAGAAGTATATGGAGCTGTCTGAGGCAATCTGTTCGCTGTCACAGAAAGGCAGGCCCTCAACAGTAGGACAGAGTAAGGGCAACATACAGAGGGAAGCAGAGCAGGGACTGAGCGAGGGAGAGATAGAGACAGACAGAGACAGAGACAGAGAGAACGTGCACTGACAATATCTTGTGAGACTCAATCTAGTTTGTTCCTGAAACCAAAATCACCTCTAGGCCTCCTCAGTATTGTGAGCCAGTAATTTACCTTTTTGTTTAACTCGTCTGGATTGGGTTTCTAGCACCTGTATGGTAAGCAGGCCTGGGCCGCCAACCGGGCAAGGGAACCACTCTACCTGACACCATCCAGCTGCAGCTGCGCGTGCGCGTGCCGATCAGCAAGGCTGCTCAGTTCCTTCTCCTGACTCTCTCTGAATGAGCTATACTCCAGCTTCACGGAAGACAGCTCCTTGTCTGCGGAATGAAGAACGACTCGCAGGTCATGCACCTCACTTTTCAAAACTAAAAAACAAACAAAGAAAATCCTCAACAAATTTCTTTACATCCATTTTTTTTTTTTAACAAAGTAGGCAAATAAGTTTGATGGGTACCTTCACACAAACAGCAAAAACAAGTTGAAGAGACCAATTTTAAATTAAGATGTCAACCAACCAAGTGGTTGGTTCCTAGGTGCACGGAGATTATTTTCTCCTGCACCCTTAGAATTTTTGGTATCTTTTTCTTTTTAAAACTTTATTTATTTACTTGATACAGAGAACAGGAACACAAGCAGGGGGAGTGGAAGAGGGAGAAGCAGGCTTCGCACTGAGCAGGGAGACCGATGCGGGGCTCGATCCCAGGATCCTGGCATCAGGACCTGAGCTGAAGGTGGCCGCCCAAAGACTGAGCCACCCAAGTGCCCCGAATTTTTGATATATTTCAATGAGAAAGGGAAGAATTAACATCTGTCCTTGATTTGCAGGTCACTTGACTGTCCTATGTTCTCCTGTAGCATGTGCGTGAAAATTTAATATAAGGGAAAGAAATCAAGACGTTTAGCATTTTTTTTTTTTTTTTTTTTTTTTTTTTAAAGATTTTATTTATTTGACAGAGAGAAACACAGCCAGAGAGGGAACACAAGCAGGGGGAGTGAGAGAGGGAGAAGCAGGCTTCCCGCCGAGCAGGGAGCCCGATGTGGGACTCGATCCCGGGTCTCCGGAATCATGACCTGAGCCGAAGGCAGTCGCCCAACCAACTGAGCCACCCAGGCGCCCCAAGACGTTTAGCATTTTAAGTGACCTGATCTTACTTACTGAAAACTCCTTAGTAATATATTAGAACTTCCCAAAATGGGTTAAACGCTTTTGGCCTTCTAAAGAAACTCCATCCAACTGGAGGTAAAATTAGGCAACTCTTTAGATCAAAGGAAACACAATGGCTGTCTTTTATTAGCTCTCCCATACACTGCTGCAAACACTGATGAAAGGAGAAATACACTGAAAAAACTGGGAATCAAGTGCTAGTCCCAGCTTTATGGATATACACTAATATCTCATTTATACACAAATATCTCATTTATGCTCTGTTTTGTTATTATCAAAACATTACTCATCTTATGATTTCAAAACACTTCATTTTCAAAGCAGTATTAAAACTTTCAGCCAACAGTTCCATCATTTGTCCATGAGCTATCCTGGTGCAAATTCCCCTTTATGGTATAAGACAATTACTTACCACTGTCATGCAGACTCAAGTCTGGTCACCTAATTAAAAACAAACCACCAAAAACAGAGGAGCAAGATTTATTCGTAGGAGTCAGAAGACACTGAGTTAACGATATTCCGATCACAAAGCGCCCAGCTGTTGGAACTTACAGTCATTCTTAGTCTCAGTGTCCCGAAGCTGCATTTCAAGGGCATTCAACTGTGAGAGATGTTCTTGCTGCTGTCTGAGCCAATCAGTTCTTTCTGATGAGAAAAGCTTTGAGAAAGAGATCAATTTACTGGAAAAGTAACACTGGTGTTAAGATACACTCCAAATCATTACCTGTGTCTGTTTTAAAAATCTAGTTTAAGGTCTCTGACAGAAGGAAATTGGCCGTTCCCATGGATTACAGTGCGGATCATCAACAAGGGAAGGACCCCTGTAAGCATCTAGGCCGTCCGTCTTGCCTGGTCCTGAGCTAAGAGCAAGGGACCTATTTGCACTCTCGAGGACGGGAGCTAGAATTCCGACCAGGGCTGTGTGTCATCATCAGAGCAGTGTGTGAGGCAACACAATAAAGAACACAACTCAAATAAGCCTTGGCAAAGGCTCTGCGAAATCATTTTCTTCCTGTAACACTCTGGCTGTGAGGTTTTGTTCATATAGTGTCTGGGGCCATGCTCTGGGTCTCACCTCCTGTGATTGGAGGGAATGATGTTCTAGTTTGTCAATGTGCTGCTGAAGCTTTACGTTTTTATGCTCTTCCTCATCCAGCTTCACTTGAAGGGCACTCATTTGTTCCTGCAACAACACAAAAATTCTTTAGTTGTTAAGTGTCTGCCTTCGGCTCAGGTCATGATCTCAGGGTCCTGGGATCCAACCCCGCATCGGGCTCCCCGCTTGGCAGGAAGCCTACTGCTCCCTCTCCACTCCCTCTCTCGCTGTGTTTCTCTCTGTCAAATAAATAAATAAAATCTTTAAAAAAAATAATACACCAAAAACTCATTGGAATTTGGTCTGCAAGATTCTCTCCATTATTTTAATTTTCTTCAGTAAATACAGTACTGTGCTGTATCAACCAGTTCGGGAGCCTAAAGCCGGTGGCAGACTGGTCTCGTCGCATATGAGAGACAGCCGAAGCTGAGGGAGACTGTGGTGTGCCACTTGCTAAACGCTGCAGAGTGAACAACAAAACACGCTGATTTTGAGACCAGGGGCTTTCACACGTATTTCACACATATTTAGAAACAATTTTAACACTACACAGGTTTTAACACTATGAATTACAGAGCTGAAATGGTAAAGGAAGTCTGTTTTCAATGATCGTCTAATTACTTATGTTTTCTAAAACCAAATATTACCTGCACCATTCTAAGCTCTTCAGAAATGGCCTCAAAAGCTTGTTCACTCATCTCAGGCGGAACTGGCTCATTCAAGATATTATCATCTAACTCAGTGGAATTCTGAGTGCTCACGGGGCCAAAGTTCCCCACTTCAGGACTTAGTTTTGATACCGGTCGAGACCAAAGTTGATAAGCCTTGGTTGGCGTAGTTATAATCTGCAGCAAAAAGTGATTATGAAATAGCATTAGCACACGTGAACAAAAGAGCAAAAGTATTTAGTAACTGTGTGAACAGAAAGGATAAAAACTGAAATTCTAATCATAAAAAAAAAAAAGCGCATATCCTTGAGAGGCAGCCAAGAAATGCTCAAGTAGAAACAAATATAGCAGTTTAATGTGGTCTCAAGCAAAACTCCAGTAACATTTTTTAAAACTAAAACTTAGTAAGCTGATTCCAAACTTCATAAAAGAATAAAAGGTCAAGGAAAGACAATTAAAAAGAGAACAGGGGAGCCTGGGTGTCTCAGTTGGTTAAGCCACTGCCTTCAGCTCAGGTCATGATCCTGGAGTGGCGGGATCAAGTCCCACATCGGGCTCCCAGCTCCGCAGGGAGTCTGCTTCTCCCTCTGGGCATCTCCCCTCTCATGCTCTCTCTCACTCTCTCTCTCTCAAATAATTAAATAAAATCTTAAAAAAAGAAAAAAGAGAACAAATTAGGAAGACTTCCCTGATCTAATAAAAGTACATTTTAAAATTAAAATCACATTAAAACAGTGATTAGCATACAAATAGTTAAATAGGACACTGGAAGAAAATACATAGAAAAAGTGATTTATATGTGGAAAGTTCAAATTAGTGAGAAAAATAAGGACTATTCAAAGTTAAATCCCTATGTATACCATTCAAAAATAAAAAGGCAGGGGCGCCAGGGTGGCTCACTTGGTAAGCATCTACCTTCAGCTCAGGTCATCATCCCAGGGTCCTGGGATCAAGTCCTACATTGGGCTCCCTGCTCAGTGGGGAGTCTGTTTCTCCCTCTCCCACTTCCCCTGCTTCTGTTCCCTCTCTCACTGTGTCTCTCTCTAATAAATAAATAAAACCTTTTTAAAGATTAAATAAGTAAAAAGGCAGGTGACTTAAACATCTCAATGTAAAAAGAAAATTATAAAAGTAGTGAAAGAAGTAGAACATATTGATGATCTTGAGATTGTCTGGGCCTTTAAAACTACATAAAAGAGGCTCTGTGTTCCTCCCCACTTGACAGTCTACATCTCTGGTGCAGTTCCGGCCGCGGCCCCGAGACACGATGACATGACGGCGGAGGTTGGAGTAAACAGATTCAGCGTATTGGGCACCCGGTCACCAGGTCTGCTTTTAATTCTGGCAAAGTGGCTACTGTCACCATTAATGACCTCTTCATTGACCTCAACTACGTGGTCTACAAGTTCCAGTATGATTCCACCCATGGCAAGTAACAAAATGAGATCAAAGTGACTTAGTATTGAAGAATTGCTTCAGACCACCTACCTTAAGTGTTTCAGCATGAATTTTATTCAGCTGAGAAACTTCCTGTCGCTTGTAGGCTTTTGTTGCTTCCAAAAGGTTTTCCAGATTAAGGTTCGCTTTTTGCAAAGACTGAAGCTCTGATTCCAATTCTAGCTGCTTTTTCCTAAGTGATATTTAAAGATTGAATATTTCAGGTAATAAGTCATGTCGTATATTTGTAGAGGACTTCACGGTTTATACTCTCACATAACTTGATATTTATCTCTCTGAAGCTCAGATATTCTCAGATTATTACCCTCAATTTCCAGTTGGGTAATATATGGCTATGAGAATTAACTACAGTTTAAAGTATATGGCTAACAAATGGTAGAGCTCCGGTTCAAAAGCCCTAATAGACTGTGATGATACCACATGTGGCATGTTATTTTTAAAATAAACACTTTCTGGCGTGCCTGGGTGGCTCAGTCAAGTGAGTGTCCACCTCTTAATTTCAGCTCAGGTCATGATTCAATCGTGAGATCGAGCCCCACATTGGGCTCCATGCTCAGCAGGGAGTCTGCTTGGGATTGTCTCTCTAAAATAAATAAATCTTTAAAAAAATTTAGAAAATAAGC